>PVKS010051022.1:0-11315 GCA_004027875.1 Aplodontia rufa | reverse complement strand
TGTGGCTTCATCAATGTTTATAGCAGCTCAATTTACTATAGCTAGATTATGGAACCAACCCAGATGCCCCTCACTTGATGAGTGGATACAAAAGCTTTGGTTCATATATACTATGGAATACTACTCGGCCATCAGAGAAGACGATATTATAGCTTTCGAAGTCAAATGGATGGAGATGGACAGAATTATGCTTAGTGAATGTCTCCCAAGCTCAGAGACTTAAGGGCCGAATGGTTTCTCTCATCTGTTGATACTAGAATTTATGTTGAAGCAGTAGGACAGACGGCTGACCTAACAAAGCCTCAAATTGAATGACTTTCAGTGCAACAGGAGCGAAAGCTCCCTAGGGAACTTGGAGGTGGAGGGAAGGGGATGGGGAGAGAGGAGGGTATACGAAGAACTCATAGGAGTCTGGTGATGGGGAAGATGGGGGAACCATTCCAGAAGCCGATGTTATATACTTCTAATAAATATACTTCTAATAAATGTGGAAAAAAAATATGAAAGCAAAAAAAAATTTTTTTTCTTCTGCATGTCAATATTTTAATTGTGAGTCTTTGAAATTTTACTTATCATTTTAAGGTGCTAGAGTTCTTTATTTTACACTTTGAGACAATGAGAAAATGTTGCACTGTAGTATATACTTTGAAGGTTGAAATCTTTGAATAATAATTTTTCAATTGTTGGCAAAGCTATTTTTGGTCATTGGGTTTAGCTATTACACCAACTGTTAGCAAATGCCAATTTTCTTGTTTGTCTGAATCATCTTTCTTTTCTTTCTTTTTAAAAATTTTCTATTGTTTTGGTTTCTTTTTTTTTTTCTTTATTATACTGGAGATTGAACCCAGGACCTTGTGCATGTTAGGCAAGCACTCTATTACTGAGAAACACCCCTAGTCATTTTTTATTTTATTTTGAGGAAGTGTCTTTCTAAATTGCCCTGGTTGAAATTTCAATAATCCTACTTCAGCCTCCCAAGTAGCTAGCACTGATTCCTTTCTTTTCTTTCTTTCTTTTTTCTTTTTTTTTTTTAAGAAAGAGAAGGACGGTGAGAAAGAGAGAGAAAGGGAGAACCAATTTTATTTAGTTTTTCATGTGTCTTTTGTTACTACCACACTTTTCTGTGCATGTGTTGTTGGGGTTCAAACCTGAGTCCCTGCACACGCGAGGCAAGTGCTGAAACCACTGAGTCAATGCTTTAGCTCCTGATTCTTTTCTTTTATAGTGTTATTGAATGTCCCCTGACTTGTGAAATACAATAGAAAAGAAATACACACTTTCTTTTTGCATTCATGGAGATTAAACTTTAGTAGAGAATGCAAAGAAAATCAGAATCCTAAAATGTTATTTTAAGAAGCACCATCTGATGAGGCATGAATTTTCTGTGGAAAGCTAGAAGCATTGACTGCTAGAGTGGAAAGTACAAGGGAGATGGACTTAAGCACAAAAATAGAGATATATAAATTCCTCAGCAGTGAGACAGAACGACTGATTTTTTGAATATCACTCTAGCTAGCTTCAATGTTCCTGGAGTGTGACCTGCTATTAATATTTAACACAAATAATTTTGATTAACTGAATTACATAAACCATCTCAGCTGTTTAAATTTCCCATGACTTCAAACACATTTCCTCTCGCAACAAAGTGCTTGCATGCATCCTAATTCAAGCACTCACTTTATGTGCTGTTCCTGTATTTTATATAAAAATGCTTTGGTGGCATCTTCCTTATCTGCTTCCTCATCCTTGTAACCAAGCCGAGCTGACTTCACCACTCCTCCCATCTGACAGCTCTCAGGAGAATGAGGCCATATTCCAGTAGAGGGTGGTCTCATTAGGAGCCTGCAATCTAAGCACAGAGGGCACATACCTGGTGGAGCAGAGTGATATCGTGGAGTTAGGAGCTGAACTGACCTTCTGTTTTGTTAACCTCCATGCTAGTCAGTCTCATATAATGTAAGCCACTGAAACCATCTTAGGCCATGTTTTTTAGTGTATGTACTTTTCCATAGAGTAAAACAAATCAAATATTGAGAATGTCTATCATTGTTACAGTTCTAATTTTCAGGAAAAATTTATTCTTACAAATTGTATTGTAGCATATAAGGGATTATAACCGTCTGCTCATAAAATAACTTCAACGCAACTTTTAGAATTTGCTTTTGGCCAGCAGCTTTCAGAAATTAACGCTACTCCTTATGCCCACTCTTGGTGAGACTACTGAGAGGTGTTCAGCCCTTTCACAAGTAATTTTTGACATTTGATCCAAAGGTATTTTAAAGAGTTAAGAAGAAAAAAATTACAACCTGAGCTAAAAATAGCTGAGGGAAGGATTAAAATTGTAAATAAAATAGTGAACCAAGGTTTCCTGAGAATAGCTACTTAGATGAAGATATGAAGGAAGTAGTTGGAGAGTCCACAAGAATATATAAGCAATTGCAACAGCAAAGAAATGGGATGAGCCGGGGTGCTCTAAAACTAACAAGGATGGTATTTCCCAAAAGAGGCAAGAGTGAGGGAGAGAGGAATCACAATTCTACTGGACTCTGTAAAACAATGTAATGACTAAGTATTTTAGTTGCAATTACATAAAAGTCACCAGGAAGTTTTAGGCAGAGGAGTGCTATAATGACAGGATCATTTTGAGGGGAAAAAACCCCCTCAAATATAACAGCAAATGTTCTGTTCTGGGGAAAATTATTACTGTTATTATTCATTCATATGTTTTTCATCACTGCCTGCTTTCATCATTTCTTCTGCTAAATAAAATATCTTCTAGTGCATTGCATTGACTATAGATAAGTCAACATGATCAGATGTGACTTTTGTCACATTTTCATCCTCCCTCTACTCCTACTTTGCCCTTGGTCTATTCTCATACTCCATGAAACAGTAGACCACAGATAACTGCTGTTCATTTTGCTTGATAAGAGAATTTTTAAAATGTGGATCACAAGCCCTAGTGCACCCCAACAAGCAAGAGGAGGGCCAGAGTGTTCAGAGGAGGCAACAGAGCCACAAGGACTCCTAGTCACTGTGGAATATTAGCAAAAATAAATGCTTGTTGATGCAGATGACTGGACTTTAAAGTGTTGTTATTGTTTTCCACACTACACCTAAGCAATCCAGACTGGAATTTTAAAACAACTCATTTAATAGATGACAGTTGCTTGTGCCAGGATGGTGTCAATGAAAAAGATCACAGTTTAGATATAATTTGGAGGCACAGACAACAAGATAAGTGTGCTATCTCTTCAGAAAGAAAAAATTAAAAATTTTCATTACTGTTTGGATGTGAGGTGTGTAATAAAAGCTCTTGTTAATGCAGGAATATTCAGACATAAAATTAGTAGATTATGAGAATTATAACCGAATTAGTCCATCCAAGTTTGAATGGATTGCCTGGTTGGTAACTGTAGGCACATGGGGTATACCTGGAGACGGTTGGTCAACACAGATGTGTCCTAAAAGGATGCATCTTCTCTGTGTACCCTTCTCCCATAATTCAATCTCAATGACCCTTTTTCTGCTTCCTGACCTTCCCATTAGCTGAGGGACTGTCCTCCACTGGACTCTTCACCCATGATGTGCTACCCCATTTTGGGTCCAGAGCAATGGACTCAAGTAAAGGGATCATGGAAGCTTCTAATGAGATTTCAAAGGAAGCCCTGGGAGGCCAGGAAAAGTGTAGCATGGTCAGAATCCCTGCAGGCTATCTTTGAGAGGGTGATTCATGAAACTGTGAAAGTAAAGCAGAAACTAGAACAGAGACCCCAGGAATGAAGAAATGTCAGTACCAGGGACTACCTGTCAAGAAAAGCCACTGACTATAGAGAGAACCAGTTTAAAAGACAGCCCATGTGCATGAAGTAAGGCCCAAGAGGCAGGGATGCTCAAGTCCTTTGGAACCAAAGTATCCTAGATGCTGTAGGAGAAGTCTGTGAGACCTATTTGTCTTTCTGGGTTTAGGTCTTGCCTTGGTTGCATACCTTATTTTCTATGCCCCTCTCCCTCCTTTTTGGAATGATAATATTTAATCTGTACCACTGTACATTGGGTATTTGTAACTTGCTTTTGATTTTTTACAGGGACTCACAGACAAGAATTTGCCTTGAGTCTCGAATGAGATTTTGAACTTGGATTTTTGGGCAAGGTTGAAACCTTTAACACTATACTATTCTTGAAGATGAATCAAAGAGATTTCAAACTACATCACCCAAAAATTATAACCTAATTAAATAAATGTGTATTTTGTTCTTAAAAGTATTTTATTATCTTCCCAGGAGCCATACCAGAGCTGACTCCAGAAGGCCTCTGTACAAGAATGGAGCCTTTAACTCCAACCGCAATCACCAGGCCCCATCTGCTCAGGAGTCTTGCTAGAGCCAGTGGCCACCCCAGCATACCTCTGCACTGGTCATGGACAGAGGTGTCATCTCCAGGTCCTACAGCCACACAGGACACCTCCTCATAACAACCGCAACAGAGTTGAACCCAGCAGCCTCTGCTCTAGGAGAATCAGGTTTCAGGACCAGGGCTATTCAGCATGGTAACACCCCAGTTTCAAATCACAATTTCCCTGCACATAGCCACCCAGATGCAACCCATTTCTGCCAGGTCCTGATACATTAGGCCCATACCCAGTGCCAGAGATCCCAGGTCCTGCGCTGTTTGGAGGAGCTCCATTCAGTCTGAACACAAGACACCAGAACCCATCAAATCACTCCAGCTATGGTGCAAATACAAACCAGCAGGCTGCAATGCACCCTGAACAGATTTTGAATCAATACTCGGGGGCCTAAATAAACAAGGTACAGCTAAACAAAGTTAAAGGCTGAAGCACGTTTCTGGAAGATAAAGGTCATCAGAGGGTTAGTGTCTGACCAGATCCTCAGATCTTCAAAGAAGAAGTAACTCCAGACCTGCTTACCTTCACCACAGAGAAACTCTATTCAAATATCCAGAAGACTATCAAAATGAAGAATAAAAATAGAAAAGTTTCACCTCAAACCCACAACTCCCAGCCAAGGAACACACAGACAGGAAGCAAGATGAAAACCAAGAAGTTATTATTGATGATCTGATTACTAAAAAGAACAATGAATTAAAAGAAGAATTAATTAAGGGACTAAGTGAGATAACTCAAGAGATGAAAACCTCTATTATCATAGAAATAGATTGAAAAAGAAAGTAACAAAGCTAAAATTTTTAGTCAATCACACTAGAAAATGATGGAAAAATTTAATAACAGACTAACTTCTATAGAAAATAGGACCTTAGCTCTTGAAGACAAAATTTAGGATAATGATGACAGGCTGAGCAAGATTGAGTGCATGGATGACAAAAAAGAGAAACAACTCACAGAACATGAACAGAATTTTCGAAATCTCTGGTATGAAATTAGAAGAAGCAATCTAAGAGTAATTGGGATACAGGAAGAAATTGAAATGCAAATAAATGGTATAAGGAACATTTTCAAGGAAATAGTTAAAGAAAAATTTTCCCATATAAATACAGAGTCAGATATGCTCATCCAGGAAGACTTTAAGACACCCAGTAGGCCAAATCGAATGAGAAGCCCACAGGGACACATCATATTCAAAATGTACAATAGGGAAATCAAGGAAAGAATGTTAAAAGTTGCAAGGGAGAAAGACCAAATCACATTCAGAGGCAAAACAATAAGGATCTCTTCAGACTTTTCAGTTCAGAATCTGGAAGCCAGAAGATCCTGGAAGGAGATCTTTCAATGACTGAATGACCACAATGTGCAGCCAAGAATAATATGCCCAGTAAAATTCAGCTTCAAATTTGAGGGAGAAATAAGAACTTTTCATAATAAGAAAAATCTTGAAGAATTTGTGAACAGAAAAACAAAAAATCCTCGAAGATAAACTCCAGATAGAAGAACAATCAAACAAATCCTCAAAACCCACAAACAAAGGAAATTCAATAAAGTTACATGCTATCAATAGACAACCAAGATAGCACAGAACTTACTAATAAAACACAATGACTATGAACCACAACCACATAACTATTCTAACACGGAATGTGAATGGTCTCAATGCACCATTCAAAAGACAGAATAGTAGATTGGATCCAAAACAAACAAAAAAAAAATCCAACAATATGCTGCTTACAAGAGACCCACCTTACAGCTAATGATATCCCAGACAGAGGGAAAAAGGATGGCAAACAATCTACCAATAATATGGCCCAAGAAATCAAGCAAGCTGGTGTTGCAATTCTTATATCCAACAAAGTAGATTTCAAACATAAATTAAGCAGAAGAGATAAAGAAGGCCACTACTTATAAGAAAAGGGAACAAAACAACAGGAAGATATAATCATAGTAAATATATGCTCTCTAAACAACAGTGCTCCCAACTATGTGAATGAATTACTCCATGATATGAAACCACTTGTAAAACTCAAAACAATACTGAGAGACTTTCAACACCCCTCTATAATCAATAAACAGATCTTCAAAGCAAAAGATATAGATAGTGCCAACCTAAATAATACCATAAATCAAATGGACTTCATAGACATCTATAGAATATCCCATCTCAAATTGACTAAATATACCTTCTTCTCAGCAGCATGTGGATCCTTCTCCAAAATAGATCATATTCTAGTTCACAAAGGAAATCTCAGCAAATATAAAAAAGCAGATATTATTCCATGTATCCTTTCAGACTGTGATGCCATAACCCTAGCAATTAACAGCAAAAATTATAACAGAAAACCCAGATATACATGGAGAATGAATAATGCCCTATTAAATGAAGAATGGATCCAAGAAGACATGAGAGTGAAAATCAAGAAATTAATGGAAGAGAATGACAATGAAGACACAACATATTGAAACCTCTAGGACAGCATGAAAGCATTCCTAAGAGAAAAATTTATAGCACTGAGTGCCCACATTAAAAATGTGGAGTGATGCCAAATAAATAAGCCTTTGCTCCACCTCAAACCCCTACAAAGGAAGAAAAATCTAATCCCAAACCAGCAGAACACAGGAAATAATCCAGATCACAGTAGAAATCAATGAAATTGAGAACAAAAAAGAAAAGAAAAGAAAAGAAACAATAAAAAGAATTGACAAAACAAAGAGCTGATTCTTCAAAAAAATAAATAAAATTGATAGACACATAGCCAATTTCACTAAAAGAAAGAGGGAAATGAAGTGAATCAATAAAATCGTCAGTGAAAAGGGAGCGATCACCACTGACTCCATGAAAATCCAACAAATTATAAGAACATATTTAGAAAAACTATATTCCTCTAAATTAGATAATTTGGAAGACATGGACAAATTTCCAGACACATACAACATCCCCACTCAGGATGTAAAACCTAAACAGCCCAACAGCAGGGACTGAAATCTATATAGCAATTAAAAGCCTTCCAAAGAAGAAAAGTCCAGGACCTGATGGATTCCCCACTGATTTTTACCCCACCTGTGGGAGGAGTCAATATCTCTCCTTATTAAACTATTCCAAGAAATTGAAAAGAAGGGAACTCTCCCAAACACTTTTTATGAGGCAATTATTACTCTCTTAACAAAACCTAACATAGACACATCAAAAAAGAAAACTATAGACCAATATCCCTGATGAACACTGACACAAAAATCCTTTATAAGTTTCTAGCAAACTGTATTCAAAAATGCATCAAGAAGGTAATTAACCTTGATCAAGTGGGCTTTATTCTAGATATGTAAGTCTGGTTCAACATATGCAAATCAATAAATGTGATTCATCAATTAAAGAAATTAAGGACAAAAACCACGAGATCATCTCAATTTATGCAGAAAAGGCCTTCGATAAATTTCAGCACCCATTTATGCTCAAAACTCTAGAGAAGATAGAGACAAAAGGAACCTATTTTAACTATGGAAAGGCCATATATATTACAAACAATCAGCTAATATAACACTAAATGGAGAAAACCTGAAAGCATTTCCACTAAATTTTTGAACAAGATAAGATTATCTGCTATATTTTTATTCAATATAGTTCTTGAGACCCGAGCCAGAGGAATAATGCAAGAGAAGGAAATCAAAAGGATTAGAACAGGAAGAGAGGAAGTTATACTACCCCTTTTTGCTGATGATATGATTTTATATCTGGAAGATCCAAAAAATTCCACCATAAAGCTGCTTTAGCTTATAAACAGATTTTGCAAACTGGCAGGCTACAATGTCAATACCTATAATTCAATAGCTTTTGTATATACTAACAAATATAGGGGAGAAGAAGAAATCAGGAAATCAGTCCCATTCACAACATCCTCAAAAAGAGGGAAAAAAACGTGGGAATTAATCTAACAAGGGAAATAAAAGACCTCTATAACAAAATTTATTGAACATTGAAGAAAGTAATTGAAGAACATCTGAGTAGATGGAAATACATTCCATGCTGTTGATTAGGCAGAATTAATACTATTAAAATTGCCAATCTGCCAAAAGTAAGATATAGATTCAATGCAATCCCCATCAAGATACCAATGTCATTCTTTACAGATATTGAAAAAGAAATTCTCAAATTTGTAACAATAAGAAACTCAGAATAGCCAAAACATTACTAAGCATGAAGGACAAAACAGGTGGATTCACAGTACCAGATCTAAAATTATACTATAGAGCTATAGTAACATAAACAGCATGGTACTAGTATCAAAATAGGAATGAAGACCAATGGTATAGAATACAAGACTCTGAGATAAACCCACAAATCTTTAAGTATCTAATCATTGACAAAGGGGGTCAAAATATAACATGGAAAAATGACAGCCTATTCAACAAATGGTGCTGGACAAACTGGACAGGTATGTGCAGGAAGTTGAAAATAGATCCTTATCTCTCACTGTGCAGTAAAATCAAGTCAAAATGGATCAAGGAACTAAGAATTTAACCAGGTACCACTCATTGATTTTTGAATTTAATTATTTCATTTTAGAAGTCTTGTTGAGAAAGTCTTTGCCTACTCCCTAATGCTGAATTGTTGTTCCCCCTGGATAACAAAGTATATATACATTGATTGCTATTGTTTAGATAACGTTTCCCCCTCAACTGTATCTCTATATACTTCTAATAAAAAAAAGAAAAGAAAATCAATGAGTGGGATGTCTTTAAACTGAAAATCTTCTGCACAGCCAAGGAATTGATCAAAACTGTCAGGAGACAACCTACAGAGTGGGAAATAATCATGGCCTGTGAATTCCTCCAACAGGGGAATAATATCCAAAATTTGAAACAAACTCAAAAATCTTAATATCAAAGACACAAACAATCCAATCAATAAATGGGCCAAAGAACTAAACATAAACTTCTCAACAGAGGAAAATGAGCAAGTCAATGAATACATGAGAAAGTGCTCTAAACTAGTAACCAGAGAAATGCAAATCAGAACTACATTAAAATTTTACTTCACTCTAGTCAGATTGGCAAAGATGAAGAATATAAACAATAATAGATGCTGGGAGAGTTGTGAGGAGATAAGAACACTAGCCCATTGTTGGTGGAAATGCAGATTTGTACAGCATCTCTGGAAAGCAGTGTGGAGACTCCTCAAAAATTAGGGATGGATTCACCATATGATCCAGCTAACCCTCTTCTGGGTATTTTCCCAGAGGAGATAGAATCAACACATTATAGTGACACAGCAAAATTAATTTTCATAGCAGCTCAATTTTCAATAGTTAAATTATGGAACCAACCCAGATACCCCTTACTGGATGAATAGTTCCAAAAACTGTGGTATATAAAGAATGGAATTCTACTCAGTAATTAGAAGCAATGATATTGGTGTCTTTTAAGGTAAGTGAAAGGCAATAGAAGAAATCATGTTGAGCAAAGTTGGTTAAACCCAGAGAGTCAAAGTTCGAATATTTCCACTAATTTGTGTAGGCTGGAGCTAAACCTAGTCTTGGTTAAAACTTGTGCATTAGACCCAGCAAAGGCATAGGAGCACAAAACCTAGAACAACCATAGATATGTGGTGGTGAGAAGGAAGGTGCAAGTGGGGAAAGGGAGAAGGAGGGAGACTAGGGTGGGATCTAGGTAGATAATCAGCAATGTAACATATTCTTTACCTTTGAGAATCTAATAGTATTCATGTGATCATTTAATTTGAGAAAATTCACAATGTAAGCATTTATATCACTTGTAGGGGTAAACAACAGAAGAGTCAAGAAACTGGGGTGTGGGCGATGTGGAGTAATTCTGCTTTAAGTACATATACCTATCATATTGTAACTTTATATGCATTTATGATTGTACAATAACTCAACCCCTTAATAAAAAATATATGAAATATTTTATTAATATTGAAGTGTAATTTTATACTTTTCCATTGTGAGATAGACAAGAGCTTTTGGGGGCCAGGTGCAGAATGTTACAATTTGAATATGATATGCCCCCCAAAAGTCTTGTTAATAGGAGAATATTCATAGATAAATGATTAGATTATGAGAGCTCTAACCAAATCGATCTTTCCTAGTTTGAGTGAATTGACTGAAAGGTAACTGTAGACAGTTGGGGTGTGGTTGAAAGAGGAGGGTCCCTGGAAACAAGCCCTGCTGCTTTCTGACCATTCCAGGAGGTGAGCACTTTCCTCTGCTGTGCACTTCTCCCCCCCTGTTCTGCCTCCCTGTGGAGGAAGTGTGATGGTGGCTCTCTATGGACTGAGACCACTGAAACCATGAGCCTCAGATAAACTTTTCCTCCTCTAAGTTGTTCTTGTCAGGTATTTTGGTCACAGTGAGGATAATTACTTATAACAGAGCCTTACAAGTAGTTGGACTGCTGGGTGCAGTATAGAATTAATAGTTACAAAATATGAAAATGTGTTGCAATGTTAATAAAAGACTTTCAAAAACAAAATGCATATTTATTTACATAATACTTTTGTGTGTGAAATAGCATGAAAATATCATCTTTTGAAGTATAGACTGTTCATGGATGAAGATTATGGTTATAAAATCTTCTTAACATTTATGTCTTATTGACTTATATTTAAAATAATAATGTATCAGTTATATTTTATGAAGAATATATTTATAATAGGCTGAAAATTATGTTCTTCATAACTAAACTTATAGAAAATTATTTTGTCAAAACTAAAATATATGAAAATTTGTTTTAAAATTATTTTGGAGTTATGCAAGCAATAGATGCTTAGGAACATTGGAAAAAAAATATTAGAAAATTTTATTTCTAAACAGAAACTCTCAGTAGGTGGTATTCTAAAGTGTCTGCACTCTAATGACAATCTCCTTTGCTTTCCTTTTTTTTTTTTTTTTTG
>PVKS010051021.1:0-11306 GCA_004027875.1 Aplodontia rufa | reverse complement strand
CCCAAGGCTAGGTATCTGGCCAGATAACGCAGAGAACATCAAGGCTGCCCTAAAATGGGCACCTTGCAACAAGGGACAGAATGGTGCTCCGGCTGTGCTGGCCTTTGAGTCAGGAGAGGAGATGCTGAACCAGAATCCTCCCATCTTCAGACACTGTCACCACCTGCCCTGGTCCACCCCACTGCCCCACAAACCTGTCCCTTTGTATTTGTCCACAAAACAGTACTTGAGCTCATAGTCGCTGAGTAGGTCATGTACTTCCTGTGGAGACAGAAGTCAGAAGGGAGGGAGTCACAAGAGACTGAAGGGAACAACCTGGTGCTGACCTGAAAGTGGGTGAATTACTACCTGGATTTTACAAACACGGAAACTGAGATTCAACCACATTATTTGCCCATTCAGACCATCCCTGGGAGAGCTGGGATCAAGAACATGGCTGCATGGGGTTGGGGATTTAGCTCAGTGGCAGAGCACTTGCCTAGCATGTGCAAGGCCCTAAGTTCAGTCCTCAGCCCTGAAAAAAAAAAAAGAATCTGGCTGCAGATTCCATGCTTGTAACAACACAAACCGTGTGCCTTTAGGGAAGCTGCTGAACCTGTCTGAACCTCCAACTGCAAGTTGACTGTTCTTAACAACTCTACAGTTAAGAATTAACAAACCCATCTTGTATGTGCGGAAACTGAGGCTCAAGAAGGCGAAGAAACAACAACTGCTGACGTCTGCACTGGGAACACTACCCAGGGGAACCTCACGTTGTGTGGCTTCACATGACTTCCATTTCCTTTGTTGATGGGGCCACCTTCGGACAAGCTGGCTTCAAGGGTGAGGCTGGGGGCCTGCTTGTGACATACACTGTACACTTGATAAGAGGGACAGTGTGCTCCCTGCTGAAACATGGTAGGTAAAAAGAGGAGCACCAGCTCCAGACACAAAACAGACAAGGCATGGTAGCATCTGCCTCAGGTCTGATCCCAGATGGTGCCCTGCTAACACTTTTAGCACCCCACTTGACACTGCCCATATGTGGGCAAGAAGGACCAGTGGCAAGTATGCTGGTCGGCTAGAGAACAGGGATTCTCAGCAGCAGGAAGAGTGAACCAACCAAACACCAGTCCACTCCCACAGGGCAGGGCAGTACAGATGGCACCTCCCTGGGTCCAAAGAGCATCGGGAAGCCCTGCCCTATGTGGGGTCCAAGGAAAGGGCACTCTCAGCAGACTAGTTAAGGGGAGCGCCACAGAACAAGGCCCCCGTTTCCTGTAGATCTGAGGGATGATGGCAGGAGACCTCACTTTCCCAAACTAACCCTGAGCCTTTTGGGAAGGCTCTTACAACTTCCAGATGCAGCTCTTAGAGGCATGAATAAATGCGTGGTATGGTAGGGCATACTCTAACCCTAAAACTGAGGTCCGGGGGAAGAGGGGGAGGGGCGAGCACAATATGAGCAGAAGGCACCTCCAAATCCGGAGGCCCATTCACAATCCCCCCAAAAGGCTAAAATTTCCCGCCCCCTAATATTCCCCACCCCTTTCAATCACTCAGTCTCGCCCAAGCCCGTGGTCGCCCCAGCAACCTCCTCCCTTAATTCAAAGTTGGTTTCTCCCTTCATCACGTTCCCCCCACATCTTGTTCTTAGTCTCTTCCGACCCCGCGTGGATCCCGCGCTTGGACGCCCCCCGGACTACAGCAGCCTTGGTGTCGCCTGGTTCCCCCCCGCGCACGCGCACGGTGGTATTTCCCGCCACGCTCCCACACAACCCCCCCCCATACCTGGTTGGTCACGTCCCCCGGGAGGCCCCGGATCAGTATCTTGCGGCGGTTACGGAACTGGCGCTCGGTGTGTTCCAGGCGTTTACGGATCTCTTCTGGATCTAGAGGCGGCAACTCTTCTTCGGGCGCCCGGCGCTCCGCGACATCACTGGCTTCAACTTCGGTCTCAGCCTCCGGGCTCAGCGGGGGCCGGTGAGTAACGGACACGTCGGCCGCCATCTTGGGAAACCCGGCGCCTTCTGGGACCAGCGAGCCAGGGCGGAGCGGCATAGAGCGGCAACGAGGGCGCGCTCGCCAATTGGTTGTTGAAAGCCCCGCCTCTCTCCCGGCCCCTTCAGCCCATTGGCCAAAGCTCACCCAGGCTCTTAGAGTTCGTGCCGCGTCTGGGTTGCCACAGGCTCCACCCCCTCCCTCCGCTGCAGGGCGGTTCAGTAGATGCGCAGAGTTGTGGGAGAACCCAGCGGCGTGGCTGGAATCAAGCCATGGACTACGGAGTTTGTAGACTTTATTGATGAGGAAATCGAGAGTACAGCCAAAGCCCCCGCCGTTTTTGGCCCAGGATCCTGGAATTCCGCAGTTCAGGACAATTCTAACTCCACTGGCTCTTCTGACTGCTTAGACGTGAGGGGCTCCAACTTGCATGGCTGCTCCACGTGGTAGGTGCCACTCCTACTCTGCATCCCGAAGATGTATATTAAGGCCGTTATGATAGTCACCACGCCTAGGATCACTAACACCCCTATGAGGATGCTGACCAAGAGGGAGTTCCGATCTGCGCAGAGAAGCTCAGAGTAAATTTGCGTTCTGCGGCCCCACCTGGCCTTGCCCCCTCCACACTCACCGCCCTTTTTTGGCTCACCCTCAACGTGCATCACCACGAGCAAGGTGTTCGTGCCCCTTGGGCTGACCGCCTGACAGTGATAAGTGCCATTGTGGTGTAACTTGACAAGGAACGGGATCCCGATGGGCACTTCACGTCCAGAGCCTTCTTGTAGACACTGTAGCTGGGGGGTCGGGTTGCCCCGGGCCTGGCACTGCAAGACATGACTAGTCCTATCTTTCCACACCAGTCGCTGAGGACATTTGGCTGGGTCAATCTTGGGACCATCTGTGAAACCACCAGCTGATCAGACCCCAGTATTTTTAGAGGGGCAAGGGAAAGTCAGGTTTTCTCAGGATAGAAGGGTGAGGAATTAAAAGGTCTGAGTGACCAACTCACACAAGACATGTAGCTGGACAGTCACGTTCCTGTGTAACACCTCTCCGTCCACTTCGAGGGTGGCGTTGCAAAAGAAGTAGCGCCCGTTGTCACCCTCTGTGGCAGTAATCTGAAGCTGGGCAGGTTCCCCTGGAGCCTGGGCCAGATTTCCATCCAGCATGACCTGGACTTGCGCCCCAGCCGTACAACTCACATTCACCTTGGCCCCCTCAGTGACATTGGTCTCGCTCAGGTTCAGAAAGGGCCCTAGGAAAGCTGAAGGCAGGGCATTGCCCAGGGGTTTATTGACCTCCATCCTCCCACAGCTCTAACCAACCTCTCCCGAGCCCTTTTCCTCTCAGGTATCCAGTCTAAGCCTTCTTAGCAGGCTCTGACAACTTGGGGCAGAGGTCCCACCCATACTACAACCCTAATTTGGTAGTTCAGGTCTCTCCCTTCCCCTGTTTAGTCTCTGCCAGTAAGTGCTATGCCCTGAAGTTGTGGAGGCCCATCTACTTTGTACTGGCTCTGGAACTGTTTTTGGTCCCATCCCCTCTTACTGAAGACAGTCAAATTCTCCTGGGCCTGGCGACTTTCACCCCCCAGGGTCACATTGCAGACAATTTCCTGGGCACCCTCCTGATCCAAGTGCGCTGTGACTGTAGCTGTGGCCCTGAGCTTGTCTCCGTGGATCATGACTGCAGGATTCAGCATCTGGTCCCCCAGCGCCAGTTGGACTTGGGCCTCAGTGGCCGGGAACAGCCCATCCAGGGTGCAGGCCACTGGCCTCGATCTGCCCACCTCCAAGGACCGGGGGGCCTCAAGGCGCGGAGGAGCCTTGGGCAAGGCTAGAGAGAAAGATAGGTGTGAACAGGAAGCCTCACGCAGCAGCCCTCATTCCTGCAACCTGGGTCTTCCTTTTCACAGGATATCTTTTGACCTGGGTCATGCCCTTCTTTGGACAACCTACAGGGCCATAAACTTTCCTCCTCAGCAATGGCCAAGGGCATGCCTTCCCAGAAATCCCTGAGCTCAAAAACACCCCCTACTATGGCTCAGCTCTTCACCCAACGTCTGCAGCCCCTTCCCTCACCGAAAGTTCGAAGCTGCCTGGGGCTGGAGGTGTTCTGAAACAGTCCCAGCCCTTGGGACTGCAGATCCAGTTCCGTGCGGCACATGAAATTGGCACCATAGTCACCTCTGCCCACCAGCACTGTAGCAGTGACCTCCGCTGGCTCCCCCACCCCGGGCTGCCTGCTAAGCTCCTCCACCCCGCGGAGCAGCACCAGGGTGAGCTGGGACCGGGGTGCCCCGCCCGACACGTGGCACCGCAGGGTGAGGTTCTTGCCCACTGGCTGCCAAGGGGGCAGTGGGTCCAGCTCCACACGCTCCGGGAACCCTGGCAGAAGAGAGAATGGTACTTGTCAGCCATCCTTACAACCCCTACCCTTGAGGCAGGGTGTTCCTGCCTAGAATTATGACTTTGAACATCCTTTCTTTTTTTAAGTTTTTTTTTTTTTTTTTTTTTTTTTTTTTTTTTTTTTTTTTTGCTTTGTTTTTCTGGTGCTGGGGATAGAACCCAGGGTCTCTGGCATGCTGGACAGCCACTGTGCCACTGTGCTGCTATACCATAAGCTCTCTCCTAATTTTTGTCATTCCAGAAAACTTTCAGAGGCCAGAGGAGAAATTTCCGTTCGCCCCTGTAGCAGGCAGTAAACATCAGATTTCCTGTTCCCAAGGATATCACAGCTAAGCTAGAAAAAAAAAAATGAGGAAGAAAGAAGATGAACTTTTTTTTAACTACTTATGATATTCATATTAGTCATTAAAGTTCCTGCTTATCTAGATTTTTCCTTATACTTCCCACCTTCAATTTCAACCACCTTCATGTACATATCAACCTAATGAACTCTTCCTTTTTATATATAGGGAGACATAGAGAGGTGAGATGATTTGCCAGGGACACACAGCTAGGAAGTGATAAAGCCAAATTAGAATGTGGTCTCCCAAGCCATAGATGTGCCTCTTTGATGTCATGTCTAGAGATTATCTAGGTCTTCCTTCCTAGTTTCTGGCCTTGACTCCTGCTTTGGCCTGTCCCAGAGACAGCTCTATTTTCTCCCAGCAGTCCCATGTATTCCCAGCTCTGATGGCTCACCTGCCATGCATCTCAGGATGCTCAGGCAAGCAAGCACTGGGAACTCAATACCCCCGGGCTGGGTCCTCTCGCAAGTGTGGCTGCAGTCCCCTCACAGGCAGACCTACAAATTCCTGGGTCTCTTTTGTGGAGCAGGTCATTCTTGGCCTTGACAGCTCAAGGCTTGGTCCATTGACTGGCTGCTATGCAAGAAATTTAACATCTTAATTTGTATAATTTCAGTATATCTAACAAGGTGGCCTCCACCTTCAGCAGAGCCCCAGTGGGCTGGGACAGTAGCATGCAGGTGAACAGTGCTGACATAGCACATACCCAGTTCCTGTGTGTAAATGCTCCCACTCTCGCTGACTTGATGTGACCGAACACAATGCAGAGTCGGGAAGAGATGGCCATAGCTTGCTCTTATTAGCTAAGACAAACTGCCCGGGACAGAGGCATTGCAACAAGTATCCTCTGGAGGCTATAGGCCCAGGTCATGGTCATGGTAAATCTCACAGACGCAGACAGGAACATACAAAGAAACATGCATAAGCAAATAAATAGTTCTCTACATACATGCTCAGCAATACAGATCCAGAGCTGGGGTGTAGCTCAGTGGTATATTACATGCTTAACAGGTGAGAGGACCTCAGCTAAGTTGCTGAGGCTGGCCTTGAACTTACAATACTCCTGCCTCAGCCTCCTCAGTTGCTGGGATTATAGATGTATAGATCTACCATACCCAGTTCCACTGAGCTCTTTGTATTTTATTTGAGATAGGATCTTGCTAAGTTGCCCAGGCTGGTTGTCTCAAATTTCAAACTTGGAATCCTCCTGCCTTGGTGTCCTGAGTTGCTGGAATTAAAGACTTGTGTCCAGATATTCTATTCTTTCCTTCTTCCTTCCTTTTTTTTTTTTTCCCACCAATATATTGGCTCATAGTCTTACAGGTTGGAAAGGTCAAAGCATGGAGGCACTGCCATCTGCTCAGCATCAGATGAAGGACTTTTGTTATGGTACTGGTTGAAGCTGGGGATTTAATCCAGGTCTCTTCCACCACTGAGCTACACCCCCAGATCTTTTGTTTTTTGAGTCTCACTAAATTGCCCAGATTAGCCTCAAACTTGCAATCCTCCTGCCACAGGAGGAGCCCTTGCTCAGATCACAGACCTGCAGCAAGGTCAGGCTTTGGTCTATTGTTTACATGCTGAGGAACTGATCCCTAAGAAACCAATACAGGGGATTGGACAGAGGACGACTTCTACTAAGAGAAGGGATTTGGGAACTGGGTGAGCGCTTGCCTAGCATGCAAGAGGCCCTGGGTTCTGGTCCCCAGCAAAGGTCAGGATGCTTCCTGGGGCCCAGGGAAATTGACTTCACAGCTGCTGCTGCTGCTCTGCCAACAGCAGAGATGTGTTTATCTGTCTCTTTTGCACATAGGTCCAGGTTTGAGCCCTGGTCCGTTTCTGAAAACTCAGATCCGCATTCCTCAGAGCCATTGGCCACACGTCCTGGCACTGAACAAGGCTGGTCCCACCCCTAGGCACATGCACTTACGGTACACAGTGATTAAAGAGGAGCTTGTCATCTGGGAGCCATTGCAGAACCCGGAGCAAATGATCCTGCTGTCACCAGTCACATTACCGAGGCGGAAGGCTGCCCAGCCCAGGCCTTCACCTACGGTCTCCTTTAATAAAGCTGTTTCCAGTGTGATTAACTCGGGATGAGGGCAATTGGTGCTGCAGTTAATCAAGAGGTATCCATTGGCAGGAAGCACTGGGTCCCGGGGCTCCACCTGCAGAAAGTACTGGCTCTCAGCACCTGCAAGAACAGGAGGAAGTGCTGTGGCTCCAATGCCCACACCCACCCAGCAGCAGGCCCCACTTCATGCCAGTACATAATGGTCCCTAGTCTGTTCCCAGCCCTCTGAGGAAGTGAGGATCCATGAGGGATGCGGGAGAGCTTGGAAGGAGGCCAGGGGAGAGGCGAGCCAGCCAGTGGGTGGAGTGTCGAAGAAGGCCTCCTGAATAGTCAGTTTTGAAGCCTACGTGGAACCTGGTAGAGGGAACCACATAAACAAATGTTGGGGTGTAGATAGGCCTGGGAGAGAGAGTGTGGGAGGGGTGGATAGAGCGTAAGTCACCAGCAGGGACCCAACCACCCCAAAGCTGAGTCAGGGGGCTGGAATGTTCTCCTGGGGACACTGGGGAACCCCTTGTCATCTCCAGGGGCTGGGGCTTCAGGATGTGGGATGCTTAGCTTTCTCTATTCCCTGATCCCTAGCAATCCCTCAACCCAGCCCACCCCAGCTTGACCAGCCTCACCTGGGGGCAGCAGACAGCAGACCAATAGCTCGAAGATGATCAGAGACCAGTAGGCCCCCAGTAGCAGGCTGGAGGGCCTCATGGTAGCCAGGCTGAGAGAGGAAGGTGCCTTTAGGAGGTGTCCCATGGGGCACGGGGGGAGGAGGCGGAAGCCAGCGGTTAAGATTGCAGAAGGGCAGGGGGTGTCTCTTGCTCCAGGCTGGGGGTGGGAAGAGGAAGGCTGTGGCCCCACAGACCTAGGATGGGGGGGCCCAGATGGGGACCAGCAACTGGGGAGTCTACAACTGGGACAGGGCAGGACTCAGTTGCACTGCTGGTGCCCAAATGAACCCACAGGAAATGCTACAGAGTTGGCGCTGTTTTTGCTGTCAGTACTGGGAAGCCTTGAGGGTGGGGAGTGGAGGGGGATGAGACACCTTCCGGCCAGACTTTGAAGCAGGGACAGTGTTCTGTCCCCAGAGAGGAAGTTAACAGGAGGCATCTGGCACTGTCATTGATGTGACAAGGTAGGATTTCTTTTTATCTTTCTCCCTTTCTCTCTCTCTCTCTTTTGGAGACCGGGTCTCACTATGTTTTCCAAGCTGCCTCCAACTCCTATGCTCAAGCAGTCCTCTTTCCTCAGCCTCCTATGCAGCTGGGACTACAGATGTGTGGCATCCAGGCTGGCAAAGGTGGGAAAGCAGGCTACAATGGGGATTGGGAGGCACAGTGTCAAGGGTTTTGTGTGAGATCTCAACATTCCTGGGGCAAGTAAGATCGGGAGGCCACCGTGAGCGTGCTGCCTTAGGATGAGACTGGGAGGCCACCATGAGCGTGCTGCCTTAGGATGAGACTGGGAGGCTGCAGTGAGCGTGCAGCCTTAGGATGAGTGGAGCCATGATATGGACAAAGACCCTCTATTGAGCTTGTGCACCAGACCCTGTATTGAGCACTGGGGACTTGTAGGACCGTTTGCATTTGAAGATTTGCAGGACCCCACTTCCTCAGGCAGTCCTGAGGCAGGTGTTTGTGTCTTCAGGATGCTACTTGTGGCTGGCCTTTTCTGCCATTCTGTCCTCCCCACACCCCCCCCAGGCAGCTGGTCTCTACGCCTAGAGAAGGGCCTAGGGTTCTAGGGTCTAGGTAGTTCCCCTCCACCCACCACATCTCTGTATGAGCACAGGAGTTTGGGGCCAGCAACAAGGGGTGTTGTTTTGAGATAGGGATCTCAAAAAAAAAAAAAAAAAAGAAGAAGAAGAAGAAGGGGTTGGAGCCGTGCTCAGCGGTTATGGTGCTTGCCTGGTATGCGCAACTGCACTGGTTCCAACCCCAGCACCCACGTACACAACTAAATGTCAGAGCAAAGAAAGCCATGTGAAAAACTCAATAAAAATTGATTCTCTCTGTCTCTCTCTCTCTCACTGTCCTTCTCTCTTTAAAAAAAAAAAGAAAAGAAAACTCAATGAGACACCATTTCACACTCGCTAGGATGGCTATTACAAAGAGAAAACTATAAATGTTGGTGAGGACCGGAGAAACGGGACTCCTTGCACACTGCTGGTGGGATGTAACATGGTGTAGCTGCTGTGGTAAACAGGTTGGCAGATCCTGAAAAAGTTGGATATGGATTTACTGTATAACCCCGTCATTCTCCCTCTAGGCGTATACACCTGAAGGAGCTGAAAGCACGGTATGATATTTGTATACCTATGGTCAAAATGGCATAACAGTAACAAAAAGGTGGAAGCAGCTCAGGCACCCATCAGACGGTGACTGGATAAAGGAAATGTGTTCTCTGTTAAATGAGATAATAGGTAATCTTAAAAAGGAAGGTAATTGGGCTGGAGCTGTGGCTTGGCGATTATAGCGCTTGCTTGGCATGCATGGGGACAAAGGTTCGTACCCCAGTACCATGTACACAGCAAAGTATTACAGCAAAACTAAATAAAACTGACACTCTCTCTCATTGTCTCTGTCTCTGTCTCTCTCTGTCTCTCTTTTTTAGAAAGAGGGGACAGTGAGAGAGAGAGAGAAAGTGAAAGAGAGAAGCAATTTTTATTTAGTTTTTCATGTAACTTTCATTCCTCGGACACTCCGTTGTGTATGTGGTGCTGGGGTTTGAACTCACGTACTGGTACATGCCAGGCAAGCACCGTAACTGCTGAGCCACCGCTCCAGCCCCTCATTGTCTCTCTTTAAAAAAAAAAAAGGTAATTCTGGCGAAGACTACAACACAGATAAATCTTTTATTTCCCCCACTACTGGGGATGGACCCAGGTGCAGTCTACCTATGAGTTACATTCCCAGCCCTTTTTTTTTTTTTCTTTTTCTTTTGAGACATGGTCTTGCTAAGTTGCCAAGGCTGTCCTCAAATTTACAGTCCTCCTGCCTCAGCCTCCTGAGCTGGTAGAATCACAGCTGTGCTTACAACATGCATGGATGTGAAGGACATTATACTAAGTGAAACAGGCCAGTCATAAAGGACAAATATTGTATGCTTGCACTCATAGAAGGTTCCTCGAATAGGTGCATTCATATGAATAGTAGAATAAAAGCTACCAGCAGCTCAGGTAGGGGAGTTTGTGTTTAATGGGTACAGAATTTCAGTTTGGAAAGATGAAAAAGTTCTAGAAATGACAATGGTGTTGATTACACAATACTGTGAATGTATTTAATGGCACCAAATTGTACATTGTAAAATGGTTAAAATGGGGGCTGGAGCTGTGGCTCAGCGGTTTCGGTTTCGGTGTTTGCCTGGCAAGCACGAGGACCCGGGTTCAAACCCTAGCACCTCGTACACAACTAAGTGTTGGAGCAACTAAAGTCAAGCGAAAAACTAAAGTTGTTTCTCTCTTTCTCACTTTAAAAAAACAAATAAATAAAATGGCTAAAATGGCAAAGTGTTACATAAATTTTGTATACCAAAAAAATGACATCTACCTATTTTGCCTTATATCTAAAATATGGGATGGAATTGATGGATGGGCAAAGGAATGATTAGGTGAACAACATAAAGCAAATGAGGTCCACATGTTCATTGTAGAATTTAGGATTTTCACTGTGCAATTCTTCCAACTTTTTTTGGATGTCTGGAATTTTCAAAACAAATGTTGGAAAAGAGAAACTGCATCCCTGGGGGGCTGGAGGTGTAGCTCTGTAGTAGGGGGCCTGCCTAGCATGTGTGAGGCTCTGGGTTTTATCACTAGGACCACAGAAAAACCAAATAAAACAACAAAAACTATGATTCCTTGCCTGGCAAGGTCAGGCAAGTTAACAAGACCCTGTCTCAAACTGAAGGACTGGGACGTAGCTCAGTGGTAAAAGACCCCTGGGTTCAAGCCCCGAAGGACCTGGGCAGTTGCTTGTGTCACCGAAACAGGACAAGATGTGTGCTTCCTGCTGAGAATGAAATGCTGCCACAGAAGGAATCTTGCCAAAACAAAAGAAAACAAAAAACAAACAAAAGCGAAGCAGACATGCAACTGTTTGTCAAGTTCAGTGAAAAAGAAGAATGTATTAAACTGTACCACAAAGATGACATCATACTAGTGAGATCTGTTGGAGAACAAACCTGGTTTCCACAACAAGTATGTTGCAAGGGGGAAAAAGAAAGTAGAACCCAGAGACCAGAAGAGTCTTGAAGGAAACTGCCCTCAACTGTATGCAGTTGTGGACCTTGTTGGATTTTTATTTGAACAAACTATAAACAGACAAACACGAATACTTAAGAGTCAATTGGGGGGGCTGGAGCGGTGGCTCAGTGGTTTCGGTGCTTGCCTGGCAAGTATGAGGACCCGGGTTCAAACCCCAGCACCACGTACACAACTAAGTTTTGGAGCAACTAAAGCCATGTGAAAAACGAAATAAAGTTGTTTCTCCCTTTGTCTCTCTCTCTCAC
>PVKS010051020.1:0-10857 GCA_004027875.1 Aplodontia rufa | reverse complement strand
AATTAGAATGGCAGTCATCAAGAATACAAATAATAAGGGGCTGAAGCAGTGGCTCAGGGGTTATGGCACTTGCCTGACATGTGTGAGGACATGGGTTCAAACCCTAGCACCATGTACACAACAAAGTTTCTGAGCAACAAAAGCCACATGAAAAACTAAATAAAATTGATTTCCTCTTTCTCTCTCTCACTGTCCCTCTTTCTCTTTAAAAATAAATAAATAAATAGGAATACAAATAATAGTAAATGCTGGTGAGGATGTGGAGAAAAAGGAACACTTTCGCACTGTTGGTAGGATCATAAACTAGTACAACCACGGTGGAAATCAGTATGGAGATTCTTCAAAAGACTAGGAATAGGACCACCATATGACCCAGCTATACCACTCCTTGGTATTTGTCCTAAATAATTAAAGTCATCATACCATAGTGCTACATGCTTACCTATGTTTACGGCAGCACAATTCACAATAGTTAAACTATGGAACCAGCCTAATATCTATCAACAGATGAATGGATTTTTTTAAATGTGGTATATATACATAATGGAATTTTATTTAACCACGAAGAAGAATGAAATTATGTCATTTTCAGGAAAATGGATGGAACTTGAGAACATAATGCCAAATGATATAAGTCAAACACAGAAAGTTTTCTCTCCTATTTGGAAGCTACAGAGGAAAAAAGGAAAAGAAAGGTAAGAGGAAGTTCTTATGAAAATCAAAGAGAGATCAGTAGAGTAGAGGAAAGGGACTGGGGTGGGGGTGAGGAGTGGTGGCAGAGAAAAGGAGGTAGAGAGGAAGTACTGGGGAATGCCACTGGCCAAATTAGACTGTCATATTGTGTACATATACAAATATGTAACAACAAATGCCACCATTATGTACATTTATAATATCCCAATAAAAATATGGAATTTTTAAAAGAAAAGACAAGCTGCATATTGTAGAAGGTATTTGGATTGGGCTCCAATCCAATATGATTCATATCCTTACAAAAATAGGTAATTTGGAAACAAATATACACAGAAGGAACACAAAGTGAAGATGCCGGACGAAAACAAGCACCTACAAGCCAAGGAGAGAAGTCTAGAAAAGATCCCTCCCTCATGGCATTCAGAAGAAGCACACTTCATCAACTGTGGACTGCTGGCCTCCACAACTGTGAGAAAGTCTGTCTGTATTGTTTAAGCCACCCATTGATCATTTTTTGACACAAACAAACCCCAAAAGACTCTAAATAGACATTTTCTGCAACGAAGATGTACAAATAGTCAATACCACGAAAACAATGCTCAACATGATTAGCCTTCAGGAAAGTGCAATGAGTGTAATAAGATAGCACTTCATAGAACTAAGATTTAAAATACAGCAATCTCAAATGATGTTAAGGACATGAGAAACTGAAACCCTCTTACACAGCTGATGGGAAGACAATGGCACAACCACCTTGCGAACAGTCTGAGCAGTTCTTCAAAAAGTCAAACACATAGTTACCACTCCTAGGTACACTCAAGAGGAATGAAAGTACATGCGTACACAAAACTTGTACACAAATCTTCACGGCAGCATTGTTTCTAACAGCCAAAAAGTGAAAACAATCCAAATATTGATGAACCAATGAATGAGCAAACAAAATGCAATATATCCCTATAATAAAATTTAAAGCAATTAATAGGAATGGGATTCTGTTACATGCTACCATATGGATGAACCTTGAAAACATTACACCAATGAAAGAAGCCAATCACCAAACACCCTGGTGCATGACATTACATGAAAGTCCAGACTAAACAGAAACACAGGAACAAACAAACAAAAAAAAGAAATAAACAGATCAGTATTACCCTAGGGATGAAGGGTTTGGAACAAAGAAGAAGTGGTTGCTAATAGGTATGGAGTTTCCTTGTGGGATGATGAAAATGTTCTAAATTGTATTGTGATGATGGTTTTACAACTTTGTGTACATAAGAAAATCATTGTTAGGTTGCCATTTTATTTCAATTTTTAAAGTATTTATGTTTAATTTTTTATTAAGGAGTTGAGTTAGTGTACAATAGTAAATGCATATAAAGTAACAATATGATATGCATATGTTCTTAAACCAGAATTACCCCCACATTGCCCATACCCCAGTCTCTTGATTCTTCTATATTTTGCCACTATAGGTAATATAAATGCTTTAATTATGATTTTTCCAGAATTAAATGATTGTACAAGTATTATTTGGATTCTCAGGGGGTTAAAGAGTATGCTACATTGTTGATTGTCTCCCTAGATCCCTCCCTAGATTATATGTTTCTATGCCTTTGCTGGGTTTAATACATGAGTTTGACTAGCTTTCACCCAACCCTGGGTTTAGTTCAAGCCCCATTTTATTTTTTATTCTTATTTATTTATTTAGTGGTACCAGGGATAGAACTGGGTCACTCTACCACTGAGCTGCATCCCCAGCCCTTTTTACTTTTTATTTTTTTATTTTAAGACCTGGACTCATTAAGTTGTGTAGGTCCCCCAAGTCACCAGGATTTAGGTATACCACTTTAAAGGGGTGAATAGCATGGTCTGTAAATTATACTGAAATCAAACTGTTATAAATGGAGAAAAATAACTATGGCATGATTTTTGCTTTGGAAGAGCACAATTCAGATATTTTAATATTCTATATTGTTATAAAAACTCCTGAATGGCTTTAGTGTCTATTCCAATAAGACCAATTAGGGAAGAAACATTATGGGATATAAAATGGGATCAACAGAAACATCCCCAAAAAACAGGAAGAGGATTACTAAACAAAAGTTACACCAATCCTTTATGCAACCGGAACTAGAGATTACTGTCAGCTCTATTTGTAGTGTTTACATATAATTGAATTTGATTTTACATGCTAAAGTTGATGATTTTAAAAATTACATCTAGGTCAGTAGTTTTGAAACTTTAGTGTGCTTACCTGCAGGGCTTGTTAAGACACATAGTACTGTATTTTCACATTTCTAAAACATTCCTGTGTTAATGCTGCTGGTTTGAGAACTACTTTTATCCCACATTATTTATTGGTGCATTATAGTTCTATATATTGATGGAATTTCTTCTTACTTAATTGTACATGCACACAATATAACTATATAATTTGGCCAATATCACTCTCCAGCATCTTCCTCCCTCGCCCCCCACCCTTCCTGCCTTCCACCCCTTGGCACTTGTCCTCTACTGATCTCCCTTAAATTTTTAGGGGATGCACCCCAACCTTTTTTTTCCATTTTCCTCTCTAGTTTCCGCATATAAGAGAAAATATATGACCCTTGACCTGCTAAGTTTGATTTATTTCACTTAACATGACGGTCTATAGTTTCATCCATTTTCCTGCAAATGCCATAATTTCATTTTTATTTGTGGCTTAATAAAACCCAGTGTGTGTGTGTGTGTGTGTGTGTGTGTGTGTGTATCACATTTTCTTTATCCATTCATCCATTGATGGCTGGTTCCATAGTTTGGGGGTGGTGAACTGTGCTGCTATAAACATGGGTATGCATACATCACTGTAGTAAGATGACTTTAATTCTTCAGGGTAAATGCCAAGAAATGGTATAGTTGGGTCATATGGTGTTTCCATGCCTAGTCTTTTGAGGAGTCCATATACTTATTTCCATAGCGGTTGCACTAATATACAGTCCTACCAATAGTGTAAAAGTGTTCCTTTTCCTCCACATCCTCTCTAGCATTCATTACTATGTGTATTCTTGAGGACTGTCATTCTAATTAGAGTGAGGTGAAATTTCAGTGTAGTTTTGATTTGCACTTCCCTAGCCACTTTGCAAATCATCAGTCCTGTCATTCTCAATTCATCATCCTCTTGTGAGATTAAAGAAGTTCTCTAGAGGCTAGAGCGGTGGCTCAGCAGTTACGGCGCTTGCCTAGCATGCGCAAGTACACTGGTTCAAACCCCAGCACCCACGTACCCAACAAAGTGTCTGAGCAACGAAAGCCATGTGAAAAACTCAATAAAAACTGATTCTCTCCTCTCTCTTACTGTCCTCTCTCTTAAAAAAAAAAAAAAAAGACAACAAAATAAAAAAAAGCTCTTCTCCTTAAAAAAAAAAAAAGAAGAAGAAGAAGTCCTCTAGGTTTTGATAAAGTCAAGACCCTGCCAACAAAACCCAGACTCTGCCCTCAGGGGCATACCACATGCAATAGGGCCTCCTCGGCTCGTACACACTACACCTTACTCCATCATTGCTTCCTGTTGCAACAGTAGCACTAAGATTTTGCTAGTCCTGCCTCATGTTGCAACCTCAGAAATTCTTCCCTGAGTAGTTTTCCTCTGTTGGTCTTTGCTGGGGCAGTGGAAAGCATAAAGTCATCACTCCTAATCACAAGGCCTAGTCCTTGTTGGGAAAGCCAAGAGCTTGGTCATCACCTAGAACTTCAACCGTGAAATCTTAGTTCGCAATTGTGAATCATTCTCTCTCCCACTCTATCTGCTTTTCCTCTCCAGATTTCTGGCATGTTAATTTTCTCTTTTCTACCAATCTACCAGGAGGCCCTGCGTAGACCTCCACAGTTGTACTCCACTGTTGATTCC
The DNA here is from genome assembly GCA_004027875.1 of Aplodontia rufa. Taxonomy (NCBI): domain Eukaryota; kingdom Metazoa; phylum Chordata; class Mammalia; order Rodentia; family Aplodontiidae; genus Aplodontia; species Aplodontia rufa. The sequence goes on along the minus strand of PVKS010051020.1, from coordinate 6,278 downwards.
CTGATCTACTGTCAAAGACATCCTGCCCAATGCTGCGTTAGCGCTATAATCCCTCTTCTCCATTCCCACACCCGAGCCCTTTGCTGTGCTCTCAATCTTCTGCCACAATAAAACGGGGCGGTCACCCTCTGCATGGTTTAGAGTAGAACTGAAACCAACTCTTTTTTAGCCCATATTTGCTCCTATTTCAAAAGGTATTTCGTACCACCAATTCTTAAATCCTTTGCATGTTTTGAAAAAATATATAAAACATCTTCACATTACCCCTAACATCTTTAGATTAATTCAGTCTGCTAAATCATTTTCATTCTCTTTGCCTTAAAGATTTCATCATTCCTGTCTGTTCTCCTGCTTATTTTTATGCAAATTATGACTTTAAAAAAAATTTTGTTGTTACTTTAAAGAAATTTGGAGAAAGGACAAAGGTAAATATGTGTGCTAATTGCACCATCTCAAATCAAAATTCCTCTTTGTTTTCTCCTACATATGCAGGTGTAATGATTACGAGATTCATGAGGCTGATGCTTGTGGCTTTAGGTCATTCAGTATCACTGTTTTATAGCGTTCTATTGTTTGGCTGTACAACACTTCATTTATTTATTTTTTAATGCACATTTGGATTGTTTCCAAGTTTTGCTCTTACAAAATAATACTGCTATGAAAAATCTTGCGTATGTCTTCCTCTACAACACTCTCTGCGTTACAGTTTCTCTTAAAAAATATGAGAATGGATTATAAAGTATAAATTTCTTTAGCTTTACTAAATGATGCTGAATTGACCTCCAAAGAGGTTAAATTCTCTCATACTCTGACCAGCAATGAATAAGAGATACTGAAGCTTTACAACACTTCCATAAAACTTTGGTATTATTAGGTTTATAAATTTTTACCAATCCAGTGGTTTTTAAGTCGTGTTAGTCAGCTTTTCATCACTGTGACAAACACCTGAGAAAAACAGCTTAAAGGAAGTGTTATGGTTTAGATGTGAGGTGTCTCCCAAAAGCTCATGTGTGAGACAATGCAAAAAGGTTTCGAGGTGAAACAATGGGGTCATGAGAGCCTTAACCCAATCAGTGAATTAATCCCCAAGTAGCTGTAGGTAAGTAGGGTATGGCTGGTGGAGGTAGGTCCCTGAGGGTGTGCCCTTGGGTTTATATTTTGCCCTTATGGAAAAGATCTCTCGTCCCCTTCCTGGTGCCATGTTCCCAGCTGCTTTCTTCTTTCACAGCCTTCCACCATGCTGTCCTGCCTCACCTTGAGCCCTGAGGAAGAGTCGGCCATCTATAGACAGAGACCTCTGAAACTGTGAACTCCAAAATAAACTTTTCCACCTTGAAATGGTTCTTGTTGGGTCTAATGTTTTGACCATAACAAGAGGTAAGATTCATTTGGCTTAGAGTTTTGGAGGTTTCAGTGTGTTGTTGGCTGGCTGCATTGCTTTGGGTCTGAGGTGAGGCAGAACATCATGTCAGGAGGATGTGGCAGAAGAAATCTGCCTTGCTTATGATAGCCAGGAAGCAAGAAACAGAGAGGAAGGAGCCAGGCACTCAACCACTTGGCCACATCCTCATACCTATTTTTTATATTTTATTTTGAGAGAGGGTCTCACTAATTTGCTCAGGGCCTCACCAAATTGCTGAGGCTGGCTTTCAACTTGCGATCCTCCTGCCTCAGCCTCCCAAGTTGCTGGGATTAAAGGTGTGCGCCACCATGCCTGGCTCTATTAATAATTCTTGTCAGAGATTTTTAACCAGAATCTAAACAAACCTTTAGCAAATCTTCCACTTTACCAAGAAGTAAAGGGTATCAATTAACAAGGTGAATGATAACATGAGAAAACTGATAAATCCAGAATATGGACCTCTCCCCGTCTATTTGGTGACTTAGAAAATCAATATCACGGGGGAAGAAGATAATGGCATTGTTCTACTTCCCATTACTATAAAATAAAATACCTGAGATAATCAACTTATGAAGAGAAAAGGTTTTATTTGGGCTCACAGTTTTGAAGGTTTCAGTCCATGGTTGGTTGGAACCACTGCTTTTGGGTCATGTCAAGCCGTACACCATGGCAGGAATGACTGGCTTTGTTGAATTAAATTTTAAATTAAATTAATTTAATTTAAATTAAATTAAAAATTTAATTTAAATTAAAAAAGGGCATTCAATATCTAAACTATAATACTGTTCTGGATTAAATGAGCCTGAAAGAACATTAACAACATACTGTAAAAAAAAGAGAGCGAGAGGGAGAGGCTGAGAAAGAGAGATGAAAGAGAGAATCAACTTTATTTTTTCATCTGGCCTTTGTTTCTCCTACACTTAGTTGTGTATGTGGTGCTAAAGTTCGAACTTGGATCCTCGTGCACGCCAGGCAAGCGCACCCACTGTTGAGCCACTGCTCCAGCCTGGGAATATGCTTTTTAAATTCTGACTGGGATAAAAGAGAAATTTGAGAATTAGAAAAATTTGAGCATTGCTTGAATAAATGATAATGTTAATGAATTATTGATTTACTCAAGTATAATAAATATGATATTTAAAAACTTTGATCATAGTAATAAATATAATTGTAAATTTAGTTTACTCCAGTATATGTATATAAACAAAAACATTATTAAAATGTTCCCATTTTTGCTTTGCCAGTGGTTAAATCTAGAGAACACACGACAAATCTAGAAAATAGTGGTATTGTCCTTTCTAATTTTTGTGTTTGAAATGTTTAATCAAATATTATGTTTGAAAAATGTACCTCATGGTGATTTATTTTATTGTGGGAGAATACATATAACATGAACTTGCCATTTCAATCCTTTTTAAGAACATCATTAAATATTTACATTGTTGCTTATCTCATATTTTTAGCCAAGTTTATTGAGGTAAAATTTACACACAATAAAATGCACACATTTTAAATGAGCAATGCAATGAGTTTTGAAAATTGTCTAGTCCCATGTAACCACAATTGCATCAAAATATAAATTTTATCATGTTTCTGTACAGTCTAACCCTTTGTTACCACCTTACACACAACCACTGATCTATTTCTGTCATCTTAAGTTTATTCTGTTCAATCTCCACCTTCATGTAAATGTAATCATACTGTACTTGTAATTCTGAGTCTAGCAATTTTTAATTCAACAAAGCATTTTATATGGCTCTATAACATTGTAAATATCAGAAATTTGCTCCTTTTAATGGCTAAGTAGTAGTCCATTATATGAGTGCATACACAATAATTTGTTTACCCATTTACCTATAGATAAATATTTGAGTTGTATTCAATTTGGGGCCATTATGGATTGTAATTAAAACAATGTGAATATTTACATAAATTTTCTGTGGACAGATGTTTTCATTTCTCTGGCTTGTATGGTAAATAGATGCTTGACTTTATCAGAATCTACCAAGTTGATTTATATAGTGATTATTTCACTTTACATCTCCACCAGCAAAGTAGGAGAGATCCAGCAACTCCACATTCTCACCAACATTCAGCATTGTCAGACTTGGAAATGTTAGCCATTCTAGTGCTTATGGTGTATTATTGTGATTTTAATGTATGTATTTCTGATAATTAATAATTTGGGGCCTACTTTATGAGTTTATCAGACACATACCTTTTTTCTGATCACACTTTTTTTAAAAAAGTTATTTGTCATGTTATTATCGAATTATTAAGATTGTAATGTCTAGGTTTAATTTTGGATTTCCCCTCTTATCTGTTGATCTATATGGCTGTATTTCTACAAATACCACACAGTCTTGATTTCTTTTTTTTTTTTTTCTAAAGAGAGAGGGACAATGAGAAAGACAGAGAAAGAGAGAAACAACTTTATTTAGTTTTTCACATGGCCTTAGTTGCTCGACACTTAGTTGTGTACGTGGTGCTGGGGTTTCAACCAGGGTACTTGTGCTTGCCAGGCAAGTGCCGAAACCGCTGAGCCACCGCTCCAGCCCCACAGTCTTGTTTTCTTGAAATCAGGTAATCTAAGTCTTTCAACTTGGTCCTTTTTTTTTTCACCAAAATTGCTTTGGCATTCTAGGTTATTTTCATTTCCAAATAAATTTTAGAATGAGCTCGCCAATTTTTGCAAAAAATCCTGGGATTGAATTTAATCTATAGATCAATTTGGAGAGAATTACAATTTTATCAACATTTAACCTTCTAGTTCATGCATATCCATTTACTTAGATTTTTTAAAAATCAACATGTTTTGTGCTTTTCAGCATGGATGTTCTAAATAGTTTGATTTTGGTATAAGCTGAATTTTTTAAATGGCATTTCATTATGGTCCTTAGTTTTAATTTCCTAGGATACTAATAGAAATGCTACCACAGGAGCCAAAGCGGTAGCTCAGTGGTTACAGTGCTTGCCTGGCATGCATGAGGATGCAGGTTTGAACCCCAGCACCACATACACAATGAACTATCAGATCAACGAAAGCCACATGAAAAACTAAATAAAATTGGTTTTCTCTTTCTCTCTCACTGTCCCTCTCTTACAAAAAGGGGCTGAAGCGGTGGCTCAGCGGTATCACACTTGCATGGCATGCATGAGGACACGAGTTCAAACTCCAGCACCACGTTGGCAATGAAGTGCGGGAGCAACAAAAGCCACATGAAAAAAAAAAAAGAAAGAAATGCTATTGCAAAAATATCTATAAATTTTTTCCTTTATTATTGGTCTTTTGAATACTTTTTAAATAAAATCCTTTCTTATGTTCATGATTTCTTCTAAAAATTTTCTCTTTCATATTTAGGTTTTTAACTTTTATGGAATTATCTTGTACGTATGTTTATGCTAGTCATCTTTACATCGCTGTGACCAAAATAACTGAAAAGACCTACTAAGAGGCAGAAAAGTTTATTTTGGCTCACAGTTTTGGAGGTTCAATCCCTGATCAGCCAACTCCACCACTTTGGACCTGAGGTGAGGCAAAACATCACAGCAGAAAGGCAGCTGTAGAGTAAAGCTACTTACCTCGTAGTGACCAGGAAACAGAGAAAGGAAGGGGTCATAGGGAAGATAAACCCAGGGTATGTCCCGCAATGACCCAGCTCCTCCAGCCACACCCCACCTGCCTACGGTTAAAACTCAGTCCATACATACTACAATGGACTAATTAAGTTACAGTTCTCATAATCTAATCATTTCATCTCCTGCTCACACAGGAGATTTTAAAAAAAAAATTATTAAGGAGTTGAGTTGTTGTACAATCATAAATGCATATAAAATAATAATATCATATGCATTTGTTCCTAAACCAGAATTGCCCCCACATTATCACCCACCAGGCTCTTGATTCTTCCATATTTTGCCCCTACAAGTGATATAAATGTTTAGATTGTGAATTTTCCAGAATTAAATTATTGCAAAAATATTATTTGGATTCTCAGTGGGGTAAAGAGTATGCTACATTGTTGATTATCTCTCTAGATCCATCCTTATCCTCCCTCCCTCTCCCCTTCCCACCTACCTCTCTGTCCCCCCACCCCATGCTTGTCTATGGTTCCCCTAGATTATGTGTTGTTACTCCTTTGCTGAGTCTAATACATGAGTTTGACAATCTTTCACCCTAGCCTGAGTTTAGCTCCAGCCTCCACAAATGAGTGAAAACATTTAACCCTTGACTCTCTGGGTTTGACTAACTTCGCTCAGTATGATTTCTTCCATTACCATTCATTCACCTTAAAAGGCTGCAAAATCATTTTCTAATTGCTGAGTAGAATTCCATTGTATATATATACCAGAGTTTTTGGATCCCTTCGTCTAGTGAAAGGCATCTGGGTTGGTTATAATTTAGCTATTATAAATTGAGCTGCTATGACCACTGATTTTACTGTGTCACTGTAATGTGCTGATTCTAACTCCTTTGGGAAAATGCCCAGAAGAGGGACAGCTGGATCGTATGGTGGATCCATCCCTCATTTTTTGAGGTTTCTCCACACTGCTTTCCAGAGCAGCTGTACCAGTCTGCAGTTTCACAGTGAGCTAGTGTTCCTATCTCCCTGCAACCCCTCCAGCATTTTTTATTGTTTGTATTCTTCATCTTTGCCAATCTGACTGGAGTGAGGTGAAATCTTAATGTAGTTTTGATTTGCATTTCTCTGATTACTAGTGATTTAGAACACTTTCTCATATACTCATTGGCTCACTCTGTTGAGAAGTTTCTGTTTAGCTCTCTGGCCCATTTATTTATTGGATTGCTTCTGTTTGTTTGTTTGTTTTTTTTTTAGTTTTTCTTTTTTTTTTAATTTTTTATATTTTATTTTTG
>PVKS010051019.1:0-11326 GCA_004027875.1 Aplodontia rufa | reverse complement strand
GGGTTGGCACTGATGATTTGATCTTCCAGAGTTCCCTGCAAAGGAGAAAGCAGGTCCCAATCTGGGGTTCCAGAATTTCTTACCTGAGAGCTCTAATTAGAGTCTAGATTCTGACCATGGCAATCACACACACCTGCATTTTGCCAGAACTTGCTTCTTCCTTCTTCTTCTCCCCAGTAACTGCAATTGTTGCAAAGTACTGGATGACACGCTTGGTGTTCACAGTCTTCCCTGCACCAGATTCTCCACTGTCCACAAAGACCAACATACATGAGAAATTAGGTATTGTGACAAATGAAATGATTTCTACCATTAGCATTTGCTACCTCAAATATTTTTTTATATCTTTCTGTCAGAGAGTTTTCTAGAACTTTCTTTTTAGCCTACAAATAGCTCATTTTATTTCTATTGCTTTGCACTGAAAAGCAGAGAAATGCATTTATTATTTATTTAGCACATATTTCTTGATTGTTCAAAATGTTTCAGATTCATTTCTAGGTATTGAGGTCTGGCTTTGAGGGGTACACAATGCAGTCACTCAACAACTACATAGTAAATGGAACATTAAGTAAGAAACTATGGAATGTACATGTATTCTCCAGCTTCCTGGGAAGGGAAATATATACCCTAAGTAGGCCTTAAAAATATGTCATTGGTGTACTCCCAAACAACTCTACTTCCAAAGGTTATGGGCTGCTCTCTGCCCTGCACTGAGATCTGTGTCAAAATCAGAAAATACACTTAATATTCCACCTTCCAGGAAAGCGCTGTGAAACTTTCAGGATTGGACTAGCAAATGAGATAATCTGAAGCATTTTTATTTTACATTTGGACTCAATTTACAGCCTACAATAAAGCTAAACAATATTTAATTTCTGACTGATCCTGCCATTGCGTTAGTATGAGGGCAGTCACTTCTGATGTGTCATCTTTCTAGTGAGAATAGAATGTGAATGAGTCTCAGAATAGGAATACATACGTGATTAAGATAGACTGATTCTCCCGATCTAGAAGAAAAACAGTGAGCAATCAGCATATGTATTAGTTATATAAATACAATTTGTCTATAGGGAAATAGGGCATGTGAGTAGATAAGTGTCATATTTTCAATGATATTTTCAACATATTATTGTCAAATTATACATGGTGTTATTCTTAAGCCTCTTAAGTTAGGAAAGAGAGACATAAAATGTTGTCATATCTTAAATTTCTTAAGTCATCACAGGATATATATCCTGTTGCTTTAATATAAAGAACAATATACTCCAAAGCCAGACATGTCCCAGAGTTGCCATCTACAGATTTCAGTAACATGCTGTCTACTGATTAATTCATTTTATATTAATGGTTTGGATTATAATTTGGAAGGCTGAAATAGAATTATTCAAGCAAAGGTTGAGATTTACTTTCTAAATGGGTCAGTTGGCCTCACCAATTGGCCACAGATTATAACCTTAATATGATTAACTTTTCTAAAAGTATGCCATTGTGTTAAAGAAAAATCTGTAAAAGAAGATGTCTCAATCAAAATGAAATCCTTTTATAAGGGAAAAGAAGAGCTTCTGTTTTATATGCATTTGACCTTTAAGCATCATCTTCACTGAAGAAGAGGCTATCATCCCTGAGATGTATTCAGATGGCTTTTAAAAGATAATAATACTTCTAGAAGTGTATAATTGATAATCAAGAAAATAGTGAGGGACTAAAACATGTATTTTTCCTTTCTGTTCAGACAACATATAAATCAGATGTTACTTAATGTTACTCTTACTATTTAAATATATAAAATCACTCATGTGTTTCCAAGTAAAGAGCTTATAAATGAATTAAACTTAACAGGGATGAAGCACTAGCAAGTTCTAATAAATTCTTGGGGGTAGAATCAGGAGAGTTGACTTTTAATCCCGGAGTTCATAGTATATTCCTCTCTGTGCTTTGGTCACCTCTTCTTAACAACCAGGGGATTGGATTAGATTATTTCTAATGGTCCTTTTAGCTTTAACAATTTGTAATAAGATAATTCATATGAAAACCAGTTGAGCCACTCACCAGTCAGCATGAACTGATAGGCGTTGTCAGAAATGGAGAAGATGTGGGGAGGGGCCTCTTGGCGCTTTTTGCCTCTGTAGGCACCCACCACCTCTGCATTATACACTGGCAGCCACTTGTAGGGATTGACAGTGACACAGAACAGGCCAGAGTAGGTCTGCACCAAAACAGAAAAGAAAAGAAAACTAATTTTTTAAAAGGAGTATAATTATTTGATGGGAATCTTGACCACTTACTATTAAAAAAAAAAATTAGGTCCTCCATGAGTAGAAGGCCATGGGAAAGCACTCACGTAGATCATCCAGGCTGCATAGCGCTCCTTGAGGTTGTACAGCACAGCGGGCTCGTGCAGGTGGGTCATCATGGCCATGTCCTCAATCTTGTCGTATTTGGGAGGGTTCATGGGATAGACTTGGTCATCTTTCACTGTTACAGTCTGTCCAGTAAAAGAGAGACCAGATCAGAAAATAAGGGTCAGCTAACTTATCCCAGAATGAGGCAGTTTAATCAGCTCCAGATGTTTTACTCACAGCTCCAGCTTCAGTCTTGGCTGTCACCTTCCCCCCTTCCCTGCTCTGCACTGTTGCTTTCACAAAGGACTCCTTAGGGTCCACCACAAAGACAGATGTCTTGGCATCAAAAGGCTTGTTCTGGGCCTCAATGCGCTCCTTTTCAGACTTTCGGAGGTAAGGAGCAGCCTCCCCAAACACAGCCATCTCAGCGTCAGAACTCATGGCTGCAGGTTATTGATGGCAGCCCAGTTAAGGACCCTGCTTCCTGGCAGAGGAAGAAGAGAAATTATAGAACATCATAAACTAGATCATTAGATTCATTACATTTTTTTTAAAGAGAGAGGGACAGTGAGAGAGAAAGAGAGAATCAATTTTATTTAGTTTTTCACATGGCTTTCGTTGCTTTGTTGTGTACGTGGTGCTGGGGTTCGAACTTGCGTCCTCATGCTTGCCAGGCAAGCGCTGTAATTGCTGAGCCACCACTGCAGCCCCTAGATTTATTTTAAAAATTTTATTTTAAAAGCTATTTTTTCATTTGTTTTGTTATTAATTCACTGACTGCTGGTGATTAGCATTGCATTGGGTATCACCACTTCTCTGGCTTGGTTGTAGCTGAACTATCAGTCTCCTTGTTCTGTGCCAGTGCTGACAGCTACTTAATCATGCATTTGGAAAGAGACACTTGTTTTTGTCTCACCTACTGGGATATCTATCCTGGCTGCTTTCTGTGTTTCATTTTTTATGTATATTGATCCTTATAAACTGCCTGTTATTGACTTATGCAGAACCCAAAGCCAAGATGATAGCATGATGGTGTGGGGCTTTTTCATGCCTAATTTTTATTTTCCCCATTGGATTTTAAGCAACTTGCAGGTAGGGAGGACTCCACTCTTTATAGCATCCTTATACCTCTAAAAACACATGCAGGATGCAAAGAAGGACTCAGAGCTGGCTTTCTGAAGAAAAAGAATGATAAGAATATTGTAAAAAATTTAGAAACTGTTTTGTTCATGGTAAAAATGTCTTCATTATAGACTCAGGAGTTACAAAGATTACCTAATTTATACAAAAGTGGAATTGTGAGAAGCTATGTTTCACATTGTTCTGTTGGGGAAAAATTTCCTGTATCCTAATTTAGACAAATTAAGCTTCTTCATCAGTCTTTACTATTTCTCCAAAATTTATTACAAGTGTTATTACATATATTTTCTTGCCTTATTACTAATATTCCCACTTTTTCCTTTCAAACGGATCTTTTGCTGTTTTAACTAGCATTATATATGTAATGATCCTATCAATGATCATCATGTATTTTATAATAATAAAGATACCTTTTCCAGGAAATATCACTTGAATAAGTTTTTTTTCACATTTCCATGCAAATTACAGTGGCTCAGCTAGCACATTAAAATGATTTGTTTTGCTGAAAACCATTTTTCATTCTGTATTTTTTTTAATTTCCATTTTACAGATTGTGAAGCAGTATGCAGTTAAGAGCTTTTCCAAGGCAAGGACTAAGACCATTCTGTGTATCTATTTAGACATTGTCTCAGTTTTTATATTGTATAGTGCTGAGTAAAAGCTGTAACATTTTCTCTATAAATGAATAACCCTCTGAAGTGTTGCACTGCATGTTATAATCATTTAAAAGACAAACTACAATGCTAGAAATAGAAAAAAACTGTACATGAAATTTTTAAAGGTTAAGAAAGCATTTTCATATATTGAAAAGGATCTGAGTTAGACAGTTTCTAGATTCCCCCTCAGAGTTTTTCAAAAGAAGCATGATAAGCCATGAAATTGAAATATCTTATTTTTAAGCACCCACTCCATGTCACATCTAAACCACTGCAGAAATTTCTTGGCACTCTGTGAGGAATGAAAAAAACTAAACTAAACAGGCTCTTACCTTTAGAGATGCAACCTTGAAGTGGGTCAGAACTGTAAGAAAAAGAATAAATTGCTTCTGATTAAATTCTAAAAATTCCTAATAATAGCACAGTTCTTAACCAGGAACCAGGAAATGACTGTGATGACTACAACATCTAATTAAAATTACTGTGGAATAGGTTGGTGCTTTCCTGGCAGGACTGCCAGAGACAGTGGGAAGCAGGATGTGTGGTATGCATGCAAGCAGCCAGCATCCCTTTGCGTCCTCCAGACAGAGCTCTGTCCTCACACACTCTTACCTTGAAGCTTTATGAGGAAAGACAGGTCATACTCATTCCACGGGTACTTTTATAGGATCAAATATGGAAAACACGTAACCTCCTCCTCTTTCTTAAAACATATTTGGCAAAACATGTTTTTGGCAAAGAAGGTATCCAAGTCTAATTCCCCTCATATTAAAGATGTTTGGATATAATTAGAAATATTTCCTCTCACATTTGGTTAAGTATATGAATCAATCTCCTATAAATAATTTGAGTTGTTGGCAATCTGAAAGTGTTCTGCCCTTGGAATAATGTAAGGTGTTGTTTCAAAGACAGCTAAGTTCAAGAATGCCTGGACTTGGTTGCCTGCTGCTCTTCTGTTTCACTAAGTTGCCTGTGTGGAGTTTTTTCAACTGCTGACAATTGTACTAGGGAGGAAAACTTCTTCTTTTTAGTTGAATATTATAAAAAGATTGCTGGTTCCTGCAGAGAAGACTTTGTTTTTGCAATATATTATGTTTTTCCAAGGATGCCTTGAAACATTTTAAAACTTGTTTTATAAAGAGCAACCAAAGATAGACAGCTTCTTTTGTTTCCTCCAGTCATTCACCTCTGACTCATTGTGAAATCATTCCATTCCCACTTCAGACTTGCTCCAAAATGGTCTTACCTTACTGAGCATCAATGACCTGCTTTTCTCACTTTTTCAAATGCAAGTTTGTGAAATCCTATTTCCTCTATGAAACTGAATGTAGGAAAATATTAAAAATAGAGCATTTCTCCCTGTAAATATGAGCATATATGACTTTTCCTTAAGCGACCCAAAAAATATATTTAACGTTTTACTTGCAAGTAATATCTTAAATTGCTTTCCATTTTACCTTTTGATTTTAAAACATGTTTGTTTTATTGTCTCTGTGACCTTGCATCTCTCTCTCAGCGTTATCCGAGTGGTACTGGGACCCACTGTACCCTGTTTGCACCCATATCTGTAGTATTGTCCTTATATTTCAATTGATGTAATGAAAGTAAGTTGGTTGCCTTGTGAAAATAAATATCTGGAGATACTGGTTGTAATGGTCATATGATTTTATTATTGTAAGGGACTGTCTAATCTGTATTTCTCATTTTACTAATGAAATAACTGAGATCTAAAGAATGGAGGAAAATTTCTCCACAAATCACACAGCAGTCCAGACTCCAGTCACCTGACTTGCAGTTCTGAAAGCTTGCAGATGATATTCTTCTACCTGGAGTCAGTTAAAGCCATCGGGAAGGGTCTTGCAAGGAATACGCTTCCAAGAGGGACTTTTCTAATCAACTGTTAGTCCACATGTTACCACAGGTACATCATTTTGCTTTCTTAAATGTCTGTTTCTTTATTAGGCATTTGTAAAATGTGGATAATAATTCTCAGGAACAGAGAACATTTTAATAATGCTCTCAGTAGAATCTGATGGGAATTTTAAGACAGACTTTTATTCTGCTGTAAAAAGTCTTCAGTTAATAGAAAGCAAATTTTTTTTTTTATCATTACTGCCAAGATATGATGTGCTTCAGCATTCACAGGTAACATGGGAACAAAATGAAAGGCGCAGATATAGTCACGAAGAGCGATTCCACACCCTCCGAAGACTGGTGTGACAGTGTGAATCCAACTTACCTATTAAATTGTCTTCACATGTCTAATTTAAATCATCCTCATGCAGGCCATTGAAGCCAAGATACTCTTGCGTTCTATTTATACAGGAAGTTAGTATTTAGCTTTTCTTTCATGCTGTCCAGGAAGTTTATATTTTTGGCTATGTATCACAGATGTATCCAGTTTAAAAATCTTAATCTTCTAGGAAAATTTCTCTCAGTAATCTAGATAGCTACCATATCCACTTTTTATATCAATCTCATGTTCATCATTATGTATGTAGACATTTTATTAATATTTTTGGTCATTGATTTTGGGTCTTTACATGCTTCTCTAGGAGACCAGAAAGTGTGGAAACATTGACCAACAGCTTATTGATGCTACATTATGATATAAAGTGGTACTCTCGGTGTCTTTGGTCTTGATTGCTACCCTGTTGCTTTCATAGAGAGAAAGGTCACATCTCATTCATGTCAGATATGTACCCACAGTACGTGCACAGCATATTTGTGTTGATGCTGGAAATCTTCATGCACCAATTAAGAATACTTTGCACTTATATTATTGATTACCATTATTAAGCAAGGAGAATTAATGGTATGATTCAGTCTGAATTGCCCTTGTGAAAGTATAATTAGAACCATCCTTTGCATTGACCTGGAAAATTAGAGGAAACAGGAATTTTTTAGGCTCTTACTATACCCAAATATCAGGAAAGGTTAGAAAGAAGGAAAAAATTGATGTCCAGATTTCTGTTCATCAGAACAGGCTTCCCTGATAAGTGACACCTTTATAGTCTTCAAGTATTGTCATAGACCTAAAATAAAAGTATGTATATATAAATACTTCTTAGTTGCAGGCTAAATGTGATTGTTTAACAAGCTTGAGATTATTCAAATTTTGACATCATTTCATGAGAGAGAGAGAAATAAAAACAAAAACAAGACCAGCCTAAGGATGTTATTTGCAAAGAACCCTATACTTTTTATTTCCTTTGTAATAGGGTAGAATGGAGAAAATTACAGAGGGAAATGACCAAAGACTTCACATTTTGTGCCTCTCTTCAGTCATTCCATTACATCAGGGCTTGATCATTCTTCACTTATAATTTTTGTGTGAACTTCCCGACTCTTTACCCGCAGTTTGTTGACCTGAGACTCTGCAATGTCAGCCCTTTCTTCAGCTTCCTCCAATTCATGCTGGAGCTTGCGGAATTTAGATAGATTTGTGTTGGATTGTTCCTCCTGAGAATAAAATTGGAATTATAAGAAGCCAATACTGCACATCTTTCTAGACTCTGTGTATCTAAGGGTTGACAGAACTTGGCATTTAACTATAGATAGGTAAGCAAAATTTTACCATCTCCTAGATTTTGCTAATTATTGAAATTAATATTATGATTTAACTGCAGCTTGTTGCCTCATAAAATCACATCCTTATTTTTGAAATCAAACCATATTGAAAGATATGTACCAGAAGAAGAGCAAGAAAAAAATCTTAAGATCAGAGGAGAAGGCAAGAATATTAAAGCCAAAATTTTTAATGCTTGTGGTTAGATGTTGACTGTTCACTAGAGTTATATATTCTTTATCATACTAACATGAATTTAATAATAGTTTTTTTAGAAATGAAATAAATGATGTATTATGTTACATATCACTTTGGCATACAACAATCACTTTTTACCTTGTTTTGGATGTAAAAATTGTTCCTCACTTTATAGGAACTGTCTGTTTAACTACCAATGGATGATTCCTTTAATGAAATAAGGATCTTACTATTTAGTAATTTATCCATGCTGCAACTGCACTTACTAGTAAAACTGCTTGCATTTCTTTTACTCTGTTCTCTCTTGGACAGGTTTTGGTATGAGAGTTATGTGGACTTCTTAATATGAATTGGAAAGCTCTCTGTTTTTTCCCATGCATGATCTTCAACAGCTTACATAGCTGAGGGATTATCTGTTCCTTGAAATTTTGAAAGACCTATCTGGAGCTAGGTCCATTTTCAGAAGTAATTATGAAATAACTTATCCAGCTGAATTGATAATTTATATTCTTCTGAAAAACCATGAATTTCCTGAGGCATTCAATTTTAGGATAAGTTTACAAAGTAGTTAATTAAAAATAATCTTCTATGATCATAGTTTCTTTCTTTTCTCACTTCTAATGTTGTGAGTTTATATTTTCTCTCATTTTCCCTTCATTAAACTAGTTGAAAGTATTTTTATTAATTCCACAGAAGTTATTAGATATTACTGAAATAATCAAATTTGAAAATAGTGTACTATAGTTAATCAATTTCTACCTTTATTTATTTATTTATTTATTTATTTATTTATTTATTTGTTGGTACTGGAGATTGAACCCAGAGGCACTTAACCACTGAGCCACATCCCCATCAATTTTTATTTTATTTAGAGAAAGAGTCTCGCTAAATTGCTTAAGGCCTTGCTAAGTTGCTGAGGCTGGCCTTGAACTTGTGATCCTCCTGCCTCAGCCTTCCAAGTTCCTGGGATTACAGGCATATGCTACCATGCCTAGCCTCTATCTTTATTTATTTATTTTTTTAAAAGAGAGAGGGACAGTGAGAGAGAGAAATAGAGAATCAATTTTGTTTAGGTTTTCATGTGCCTTTCATTGCTGTGAGACTTCGTTGTGTGTGTGGTGCTGGGGTTAGAACTCGGGTCCTCACGCATGCCAGGCAAGCCACAATGGCTGAGCCAGTGCTCCAGCAACTCTATATTTATTTTTAATAGTGCTTCTTATTTCCATTGTTTTGATATTTATAATTTCTGGATTATACTGTCAATTTATTCATTTATTTTTAATTTTATCCTTAGTGAAAGCACATGCAACAATGAATTAACTTCCAAGCAATAGTTTTGATTTCATTATGTAAGTTTGTAAAACTAGCATCTTCCTTCTTATTTTATTTATAATTAACTATGAATATGCTTTTTATTTTAAATTTGTCCCAAGAATTATATAGGAAAGTTTGGTTTTTAGCATTTAAGTACCTAAGGCTTTTTGTTTCTATATTTATATTTTTGAGGTTTCTTTGTGGACTGAAAGTTTACTTTTAAAATCAACATATTGATATTACAAGTGATAAGAAATAAGTACAAAAATTTAAAAATTTTTTAAAGTCAAGTCTTATATGAAACAGTTTGTTTACTGAACAGGGTAATGAATCTAATTGTCTATTAGCTTTTCTTGACCAAAAGACTGCACTCTTTCTTCCATCATAGGGATACTTACAGCCTCCTCAGCTTGTCTCTTGTAAGATTTCACTTTTGCCTGAAGTTTATCTACCAAATCCTGAAGCCTGAGAATATTTTTCCGATCTTCTTCCGTCTGAAAGATTATAAAAACCATATTGGGCCTTATTTCTAAAGCACTATTGCATCATTGAATATCAGCATTTCATATATATTCAGAAGTGCTTAGCTGATCAAAGCTAATGATGTACCTGGTACGTGAGTTCTTTCACTCTTCTCTCATGTTTGCGCAGACCTTTGACAGCCTCAGCGTTACGCTTTTGTTCACTCTCAACCTCCCCTTCCAGCTCACGCACCTGAAAATAAGTAGGGTCTTAGAACTCTGATCAAATTAGACATTGGAAGCAGAAGGAAAAGATACTGAGAAACCTACCCTGGCCTCCAGTTTCTGGATCTGCTTCTTGCCGCCCTTCAACGCCAGTTGCTCAGCCTCATCCAGACGAAGCTGCAGGTCCTTCACTGTCTGCTCCATGTTCTTCTTCATCCGCTCCAGGTGGGCACTGGTGTCCTGCTCCTTCTTCAGCTCCTCAGCCATCATGGCAGCCTAGTTAGCAAACAAACCAAAAAAATGAAGAAAACTATTGCTGTTAGTCAGTCTTACTTAATAATCAATGGAGAAGTATGCCTGCTACTCACATCAGTGATGGCTTTCTTGGCTTTTTCTTCTGCGTTGCGGGCTTCCTGAACAATGTCCTCCATCTCTCCTTGCATTTGGGAAATGTCTGTCTCCAGTTTCTTCTTGGTGTTAATCAGGCTGGTATTCTATTTTGAAATAAGTTATACATCTTTTATCATGTTATCAAGGTACATAGTGGTAGCCATTTTTGGAAAAAAATAGTTTAAAAATTGCAAGTAAAAAGTCCTTTCAATATTAAAGAATTTTGTTATGTAGTATAATTCAATAAAATAGAATAGAATATTGAGCATCTTAAAGTGTATAGTTCATAAGTAGACTAAATAGCTCTATAATATTATAATTGTCATTTACCAATGACATCATTCACAAGAATAAAGTTATAATGTTTACAACATGCAATTTCCACAAAATAAAAATGTCAATATTGATAAGAGTCAATAAAACTAATAGTAATAGAATGAGTCAGCCTGAGAACATTGTAGGAAGTGAGTCAATAATAGTTGTTTAACATAAAACAGTGAAAATTTGGTAAAAGCATAAACCTGGCTGTCATATGAAAACATCAGGTCTGTATATTCTGGGCACATAACATTAACCCACAGTGGAGTTCTTTGTGCTAAATCCCACCTGAGTATGGAGGAGCTGGACACGCTCGCTGGCATCCAGCAGCTCCTGTTCTGCTATTTTCCTGCTCCTCTCTGTCTGCTCCAGTGTAGCCCGCAGCTCCTCAATCTCAGCCTGCAGCAGGTTGGCTCTGCGCTCAACCATGGCCAGCTGTTCCTTCAGGTCCTCTTGGCCACGAAGAGCATCATCCAGGTGCAGCTGGGTATCCTGTGGAATGAGCGATCATTGAGATAACCCGTTCTCAGGCTGTAGTCACCCTGACAGTCCTGGGACCATCTTTTCCATCTACCTTGAGTATGCCTTGGGTGTTCCTATAGTTCCTCAGGGCCTCTGCAGCCATGCGGTTGGCATGGTTGAGCTGGATTTCCATTTCGTTGAGGTCTCCCTCCATCTTCTTCTTGATCCTGATGGCATCATTCCTGCTCCTGA
>PVKS010051018.1:0-11316 GCA_004027875.1 Aplodontia rufa | reverse complement strand
ACTTTTAAATTGGGTACTACTTACAGAGCTTGGAGTTTTCTTTGGAATTTTCTTGCAAATAATATTAATATAAATTTTAACAAAATCACTGACTGCATTTCAGTCAAAAGCTAACAAGCTCTCCCCCCCCAAAAAAAAAAAAGAAAGAAAAGGAAAGGGAATAAAAAATGAAAGAAAATAAAAAGAAACCCTGTAAAATATAAAATGTGTATAATTAATTGGTGAAGTCAAGGTTTTAAAACCATAGGAAACAAATTGCATATTATTACTTCTAGGTAGTGATAATTTGACTTTTGTTTCCATGTATTTGAGCAAAATATAATTTAAAAATTCTGCCAGTTATGGATCTGCCTACCCAATGCAAAGGAGGCTGAGGTGTGAATTCCTTGTTGGACATTTTCCAGACCTTTCTTATCTCTCAACTTTACAACTGGAGTGTGTAGCATTTTGGATATTAAAGTGTGCATCCAACAAACTGCTCCTCAGAAGGAGAACTCTGCACAGAGTCCCATTAAGCTTCAAATTATGGAGTTCAAAAATATTTATGCCAGCTGATGCCTTAAAGTTGTCAAAATAAATGTTGCCCCTCCTACTCATCATATATATGTATATATATAATCAGGAATGGGATATACAAACAAAAATGTCATCTGGCTGTGTGGCATAGCATCATTTTAAGAGCATCATTGCTATGCTCCTTAATTTTCTTGATATCTTGAATTTATGATGTTGCTCCAATATGTAACCAGTGGGTTTTGTCAAGGAAAATTATCACCTGAAGATTGAGTCTGTTGGAACCACAGAAGTTTTAACAATGGATTCTGAAATATATTCTTTTCTAGACATAAGAGCATAGTTTGGGGGATGGCTGTTACTGACATCTTTTCAGGTCCCTTGTGTCTAAGTTCTCATGTACATATGAGACCACTTATTTCATTTCTCAGGAACCTGTTATCATCACACAAGCTTTCCATGTTTTTTTGTTTTGGGTAGTGTGGACTTTAAACAATATTGTAGGTATTATCATTCCATAAAGCACGAAAAGATAGTGGGATCTGGGAAATGCATATCAAATACAGAGAAATAATAAAACATACACTGTTCTCAAGTTGTAGTGTCCACTTACAATCAATTCAGTTTTTCACAGGTATCAAAAGAAGCATAAAAATAAAAGATAACCAAAGAGAACTATTCCAGATGAGTGGAGTTCCACCAGTGACCATTGGTGTGCTGGTAGAGGTAGAATGATAAGTGGTGATGCTAGAGAAAGGAGACAACCCACTACAACAAATGGGCATCGATGCGAAGCCAACACAGTCCCTGGCGAACGTAGCGGACAAGATTGGTCATGCTGCTGTGCTGGGTCAGGGGCCCCATCAATGTGTCCAGATCACCAAAGAATTCTGAAAATCAGAGCAGTCCTTAGTCAGAACTTCAAATAATAACACCGAAATGTGCCCCAGATTGAGAAGCTGACCTCACATAACACTACAATCATGTAGACATTGGAAAATGTATTCATTTATTCATCCATCCATTCATTCATTCAACCAAAGTTCCATATTTATACCATGCTCCCAAAACTCTACAAGACAAATAATGTTAGTATTGCCCTGATTAATAAAAGACAAAATTAATTTAAATTTTATTTAATTCACTATATATTTTCTCAGCATATTCTAAAAGTATATAATATCCTGTGGAAGTTTGTTATGAACACACATATTTCACTACATATATATGATCTATTTCTCTTAACATTGATATATTACATATTTAAATTATACACATAAATTACATATATAAATTATGTGTATAAATTGTATTTAGATATATATTATACTGTAAAACATCCTGCTTGTGTGTTATAAATTTGTATTCAGTAAAGGGTCCTTATACTCAAAAGGACCAGATCCTTATACAGATCATGGTCTATCTGATGTCAAGCTGTTTGCTATCTTTCAGTTATTCAGTGGAAAATATTATTTTTTCATTTTGTCTAAATGACCTGAGTTTATTGATTTTTCTTGATGTGGTGTAGACAAAACCAGTGAATCTGGTTAGTAATTTCTGCTATCAGCATTTAGGGCTAAATAAATACCTTGGAATATTCTGATTTATTTTCTTATTACTGATTACTTTAAGGCTTGAAAATGACGTACAACTATCCATCACATTATAACTTCCTCTACCCCGCTATGACATGAATGGTAGGATGGCCTTACCATTGTACCATTCAATCTGGCTGATTAGGGGAAAGGGGGAGCCCCGAGGTTCCACAACCAAATGGTATGAGTAGGATTTTAGACTGTCTGTCTTGCAGGGAGGTATCTGGGAAAAACTATACGATATCTAAATACTAGCTCGGCGTCCCCTTTCAATGCTGGAATTGACTTGTCTGATGTTTGGTTAAGGGAGAGGGCTCTCTGGCGCCTACTTTGTTAGCTCCTAACAGAAGAAGCAGACTCAGACATAAGGACATCATGCCTGTGCTTGCTGAGGGTAGGAAGTCTGGATCAGAGTTGGGAATGGGACTAGAGGTTACCCTAAAGTGCTTGGGATGCTCTCTGCCTCCATGGAAAGCAATTTCCATGCATGGATTACATGTGCTTGATTGCTCAGCAGATGGTATTTCACTAAACAATGGATTTATTCTTCATGTTATGTATAACATATGGGCTCTTTCCCTAGGTATAAACTTCATATGATTATGTGATACTTTTAACCTGTACTATGCAATAAAAAGTAATTTCTGCTGATAAAGGAGTAAATTATTTGTGGCACCTAAAATATTTTCTTATGTAATACAATACTAAGAAGAATGTTAAACAACTTAGTCATTGCCTCTTGTGAGCCAGGGTGTCCTCTGGGCTTTCTGTACAAAGTTTCCTATGGCATACTTAACTAGATATCCAGGTCACCATCTTAAGGACTCATTCAGATGAGCAATATATGAAGCTCGGGCAGGTAGAAAATGGGGCTTCTAGACAGAGCAGCGTCAATCCCTTGGCCTGATTTGGCACCAGAACTTTCTGCAATAAGCTATCCGGGTGGGCATGCAGGGGGTGGGTGCAGAGACCATCCAATGAGAGAGTCAACTTTACTCATGTCCACTGCACAATTGGCTGGAAAAAAGACATACGTACCTGGTTCTCTACAGTGGGATGCAGAGTACGCATCAAAGGAGAAGCTGTTCAGTTCCTTTGTTTTTTTTTTAATAAAATTTTTATTGAAAAATTTATTTGTTGAACAATCATATAAGTGTTTAACGAAATAATATCATATGTATATAGATTCTGAAGATTAGATTTACCCCCAAGAGTGCCCTCCCAATTACTCACCCTTATCCCTCTCCTCCCCCCTTCCTAAAACATTTCTAAAAATGTACTTCACTCATCTGTGGAGGCTGGAACTAGACCCTAGCCATTGAGAAAGGAGGTCTATTATCACGTGTTAAATGCGGATAAGTTGTAGTGTTATGCAACCTAATACATTTTTAGTTCCCTTGTTTTTATCTGGACAAGCCAGATGAGAAAAGAGTTCCCATATTTGAGCAGATAGAAATGATGTGTGAAACTCAAGGCTGTGAGCAGAAAATTCCAAACTGGGCCTTCTCCCCACTCCACTGAAAAGCCCATGACAACAGTGTCAGGGCACGTTTTCTTTCTGTTAGTAGAGTGACAGAGTTGTTTTAATTCAATACTATGCAGAGAATTTAGCAACTGCTTGAAGGCTGTGCTGATGACAAGATTAACACCATTTCACCCTAACATCAGCACAGCCACCATGCCACTCCTGGAAAGTTCTGCAGTTAATTTAGAAGGGATTACTTTAACAGATTTTGAAAATGACTGCAATTATAAAAGAAATCCATAAATATTGAGCTGCCTTCCAGTTACCAATACAAAATAAGAGTGGAGACAGACAAGCTAGACAAATCTCAGGATGCCTGTATCTTTGCTTACAATTCTAGAACCCTTAGATAGGCCTGCTTGTCTGGGCCTATTGTTTCTGGATTTCTAGAAGTGTAAAAAACCAACAAGGTAAGAATTCCTGTTGTTGAGATAGCTGAGTTTAGGATCTCTCCAAAGCTCCCTGAAGACCTGTTATTGATCTTGCTTTCTAGATGGGCAGTGTAGCCTCCAGAATAAGATACTTCTAGTTTCAATTCCTGCTTCTAACAAACATTGAGAGTTACAATATCATGAGTTTCTTAACCCTCAGTTAAGAGCCTCAGTTTTTTCATCTATAAAATGGTGATATATGAGACAACATATAATAAAACAAATAATATGGTATTTTTGATACAGAAATTGGCACACAAATGGACTCAGTATAAATTTATGAGCAGATTTAGGGTTAAAGGCTCAAATGATGGAATGTGATTTGGCAGCCACAGAGTCCTGGAGTTACATAGATACATAATACTGTTGAGTAAGGAATGATAGTAAATATTTGTAGGATTTCTATCTTTCACCCATTTTTAAAAATTTTTACAGAGGGAGACGGGGGGGGAGAATTATTTTTTCATCTGGTTTTTGTTTTTCCTTTATCTATTTGTTTATGTGGTTTTGGGGATTGAATCTGGGACCTTGCACATGCCAGGCCAGTGCTCTCCCACTGAGCTACCTCTCTAATCTCCAATATTTTATGCTAGATGCTTGACATATATTATTCCATTCATCTCTCCCACTTTTTGAGTATTTTCAGCAGCAGTATCACTATTATATTCATTATAGAGGGGGAGGCTAGGGGGTAGATTACAGATTTAAGTATCTTGCAAAGGTTTCCCAGCTAGTGTGTGACCTAGGCAGGATTCAAACTTAAACAACCAGGCTACAAAAGCTGTATTTTCCAGCTCCAATGGGCCTGCTACCCCACATGCTCAGCAATACAGAAGTAATGGGTAGCAAGGAGTGGCGCTGGGAAGAATATGCCTCATTCCATAATCAGGCACTGGAGAAAAACAGCCTAGACACCAGGGTGGCAGCTTTTAAGAAAGAAGAGAAACAGGCTGAAATTCTGGGGCCTGTATGCAAAGCGAAGGAGAGCTGCCTGGGCTATAAGGACTCTGGAACTTGGAAGATTTAGGTTAGGACACCTAGTAATTCCTTCTTGGCCAAACACATGGTAGCTTCCATCTTCATATATGTGGCTGGTATTCTTAAACTGATCCTTGGAAAGCCGTATGACTACTTGGGACTTAGCAGCATCCAAACATTCACATCCTTGGATTGTGAAGGATGGTGATGCCTCTCCATTACTAGCAAGAAACTTCTACTACTCTAGAATGTCACCTTTTTTCAGTTTAATTCTGAAAGGTCCACATCTGCCCTTAGCTTGACTACAGTAGGCAGTCTGTGGTTGCTAGGCCACAATCAGTCAAGTCAAATGAATTGCTAGGGCAAAAGTGTGGCTTTATTTTTGCTTCTAAACTTCATTAGGATGGTGAGGCATTGTTGTGAGTCTAAATGACAGCTAAGGTCACAGACAGCAGCAGCAGGAGTCACCAATGATCACTGACCCACTCTCTGGCGAAGCAGGGTCTTCACATTTGTTTTGCAGCAAGCCTCACGTCTTTCAATGAATATGACCCTATTCCTTCATTCCAGCTGGTGTGTGTAAAATACTAGCTGAACTTGTGCTCCCTGCTTCCAAATGCAAGACACATCATCATGTATTCAACTGCAAATGATGATAATAATGAAGGTGGATGGCCTTAGTCCAACTTACCTCTCAAAAAAAAGTTAGCAAAATCTTAATTAATTTGAAAATCATTCTTTTTATATTTGCCTCCTTTTCTCTGTGTTAATCCTTGTCACTGAGTGAAATTCCAAAATAGTTATCTGTCAATACATCACGGATCAGACTAATTTAAGCTTTTAAAGGAGAACAAAACTCCATTCTTTTTCACTCCCAGCAAAAATAGGTCACTGTGTCAGTCCTGAGCTAACCTTCTCTCATCTAAGCCTTGGAAATCAGAGAAATGCAAAGATAGCAGGCCACCAGGTAAAACCGCATTCCTTCCAATCATAGGTGACTCAATTGTGGCTGTAAGTCATGGATACAGCAGATGAACATACCTTTGTTCTCTCTTGTCAGTTTGTCTGCCATGTCCCAGTGTTCATAGCCCCGTAACACGTTACTAGTGATGTTGACATGGCTGGCAGCCATGTGGTGAATGCGCTGGGGAATGGTGACTGGGCCGTTGTTACAGTTCCCCATTGCGTTGATGGGAGAGACATTGTTGAGAGGCACGGGGGATGGAGTATTCCTGGAGGGCAGAAAGAGACAGAACTTGTTAGGCTGGTAGAGAAGAGTGACAGTGGGATTCTAGGCCTCCATCTTGACATCAGGATGTCCTCAGAATACCATGCACCAGGGTGAAGTTTAGTGTGCTCCGCATGTTTGAAGCCCCCCTCAACATGTTCCAACATCCCACCGGCTCTTCGCAGAATGCATCCTCGACGTTTTGTCAACACAATAGTTTGCTCCAGAGGCTACAGTGTGGAGAGCTTATCACTACTCTGTCCTGCATCATCTGACTAAGGTCCCCAGGCCTATAGTGCTAGGCTGTGGAATGAGCCCCTTCTTCTCATTTTCTAACTTCAAACACTGAAGACCTCACCATTTCCAGCAACTACCGAGGACTCCATGCACAATGCTGCTTTTATTTTTGAATGTTAGAGAGAGTTTTGTGAATCTTCCTACAGCATTCATCATCCCTACAAATGTGCCTCTTATTTTGAATACATTTGACAAGTGTCCCAATGTTTCAGAGAAAGAAACAGCTCAGAGCTACTACGGTTTCTCTACCTGCTGCCAGAAGAGCTACTGGCAGTTAGAAAACACTTGATGTGCAATGCTGGTCTATCATCAAAGTTTTTTTTTTTGGAACCACAATGACAATTTGTTCCAAACACGGTTACCACAATAAGCCAAGTCCAGTTCTTAAAAGGCCCCCAAGGAGCTGTATTGGAGAAGTTGGTGAAAAAGCAGGATTTTGAATATTGCTTTAGGATTCTTTAAGACATGCTACAGAGATGGACTGTTAGTTGCTTATAGTTCGCCTGCATGCTGGTTTGTGAAGAAAAGTCTTCAGAATAACCACGGGCAGCATCAAGGATTGGACATAGATTTTCATTGAATTTTTAACATCATTTGCAAGGAGTTACCTGCTGGCTGCACACAAGCATGGAGGTAATTTTTTCCTCCAGAGCCTGGGTTTAGGTTGGCTTGCTGCAGGCTTGTCCAGAGATAGTGCTTGATGTGTGGGTGGCTTCCTGTTCACAGGAGCAAGGTCTATGGGCCCCTCAGCCTCCTATCCTCCTGAGCCACACTTGAAACAACTTCGTAGGCAAATGAGCCATTTTATTAAAACAGGACTTTGTGGGGTGGTATATGAAATAGGGAGTAGAAGGTGTGGTGGTGCACATCTCTGGTCCTAGCTACTCAAGACCTTAAGGTAGGAAGATCATTTGAGGCCAAGAACTGAAGGCAGATCTGGGCAACTTAGCGAGGTCCTGTCTCTAAAAGAATGAATGAATGAAAGAATGAATGAAGAAAAGAAATTGGGAAAAGGTATGTTTGGGATTCCTGCAGTCTGCCTGTGTGACCTTCCACAACCTGGTACATCATCAGTGAGCCCTGTCTCGTCCTCCAGACCCAGGCACTTACCAGCTGCTGCTCTTGGCAACTCCAGATTTCCAGGGTTTCTGTGTTTCTCAGAGCCTACACCTGCTCCTATAATGGATGTACACCCCGATGGGCAACACACACATCTGATTTGGGGAACAGCAATCACAACCAAGATACTGAAATGCCACTGACTAGCTCTGGGAGCAGTGGGAAGTGGAAACAATTATAGCTGAAATGTTCTCCAGACTGTCCACAGCCACATGAGACATTTGGACCATTTCTGCCAACAGAGCATATCTTTTGGTATATTCTAGTGTGAGGGAGAAAGTGTATCCTCACACTTCTTTTTACTTGTCTGGTAAAGAGTGTGTGAGGTTTTTCCTGCTATGTTTATGATTTCTGAGATATTTTCTTGCTTTATGTAATGATTTATTCTCAGTGAAGGAGTGGAATGGGGACCTTGGCACAGAAGGGTTAGCTAAGAACAGAAAAAGCAGAGAAAGCTGGAATTATTTGCTGTCACAGGCTGAGAATGCTATTTTCTACTCTTTTTTCCCCAGTGGTGGTTATTAAGTCTTAAATGTCAATTTATGTCAAGAAAGGAATATATTCTCATTTGCAGTCTCTAGAGAGAACGACAAAGCTGTCAGGTGCCACAAATGCTGAGAAAAGAACGGTGTAGTATGGAATCCCAAGACACTTGGACTGTAGCCCCTGACCCACTACACATTTGCTGTGTGCTTCCTCTTGTTGGGCCATACTTTCCTAGACTCAAATAAGAGTGGATGGTCAATTGTCTCCACTCATCTGTGGAGGTTGGGACTAGACCCTGGCCAGTGAGAAACATGGGCTATTGTCATGTGTTAAATCCAGATAAGATATAATGCTATACAACATAATGATTTTTTAGAGATATGGCGGGAAGGGAAAGGGAGGGATAAGGGTGGGTAATTAGGGGGGCACTCCTGTGGTAATTGTAATATCCAGAATCTATACACATTTTATATTATCTTGTTAAAAACTTGTATGGTTGTTCAAAAATAAAAAAAAATTAAAAATTAAAAAAATAAGAGTGGATTCAAGGATTTCCAGCCACGTCTAGAAGACGTAAGAGGAACTTAATTATGTCTGTTTAACTCATACATCTTAAGCCTTTCTCACTCATATATGGAAGCTAAAAATTCTGATTTCATTGAAGCAGAGAGTAGACTCATGATCACTAGAGGCTAGGAAGGACAGAAGCGTGGGGGTTGAGGAAGGTAGGATAGTGGATACCACGATCCAGTTACATAGGAGGAATAAGATCTGCTGTTCCACAACACAGGAGGGTGACCACCATTTGTAACAACTTATTATTTACTTTATAAAGACCTATAAGAGAGTAGTTCATAGGTATGCAGCATAAAGACGTGACAAATGTTTAAGGATTTGGGAATAATGATTATTGTGATTTCATCATTACACATTGCATACCTATATCAAATTATCACACTGTACCTCATAAGAAAGTTCAAATAGTATGCCAGTTTTAAAGGGCCATTTGGGGTTGGAGCAGTGGCTCAGTGGTTGAAGTGCTTGCCTGACATGCACAAGGACCTGGGATCAAACCCCAGGAGCATGTACACAACTAAGTGATGGAGAAAGACCTGATGAAAAAAAATTCTCTCTTTTTCTTCCTCTTCCTCCCCCCCTTCTTCTCCTTCTCTCCTTCTCCTCCCCTTCTTCTTCTCCCCTCTCCTCCTCCTCCTCCTCCTCCTCCTCCTCCTCCTTCTTCTTCTTCTTCTTCTTCTTCTTCTTCTTCTTCTTCTTCTTTTCTCTCTCTCACTTTCTCTCTCTAAGAAAACAAAGGGCCCTTTGCTATTTATTACACTGAAGTATCATTGAGGAGCTTGAGGGGCTTTCTTTCCCTTTCCAGTTCCTACTTTCTTTCTTTTTTTGTGAGACAAAGAGAATCAATTTTACTTATTTTTTCATCTTGATATTGTTTTTCTGACACTTAGCTGTGCACTTGGTGCTGAAGTTCAAACTCAGGTCCTTGTGCATGCCAGGCAAGCATTCTCCCTCTGAGCCTCTGCTCCAGCCTCTCCTCCAGCTTTTAAAGGAGGAGGCAGGAGTCAGGTTATAACACATTCCACATGAGCCTTGTTGGAATTGGAGAGAATGAAACACGCTGCTGGCTAACACAGATCCTGCTTGTCAGAGAGAGCTAGATCCAGTGGAGCCCTGACTAGGTGACGTCTCAGACCTGCAGAAGGTGTCTTTCTGGGATTCTAAATACTCCACGAGAAGAAGGTTCTTGAGTTTGGACACACTACTTTCTTTCTTTTAAACACTCAATAATACAGGCAAGAAGAGCCAGAGTAGTGATCTGTTTTCAGTTGTTCCTGCTCTCATAGTACATACTATGATGGGACACTGACAAGCACATCTACATACCACATTGTAGTAATGAAATGGAAAAGTTCAAATGTGCCCACCTCTTTGATCTATTTACTACAGTCATAATTTCTTAGAGAAATTTCAGAGAGGACTGATGCAGAGCTCACTGCTCAACTTGATAAGTTTGGCCCCCCCCCAAGGTTTTCACTAGTGCCTAGAGGGCCCTTTCCTGTTCTCTTTCCCTGTGTTTGTTCACAGATGTATCCTTTCCCCACACGTACAAAGCACATGCCAATGGACATGTGTACAAATGCACATGCTTCCCACCATTTCCACCTCTACCATCCAGCTCCAACTCACCATCCTTTGCTTCTCTAGCCACTCCAGCCCTATTGTTGTTCCTTGAACTCATTTGGTGCACTCCTCGCTTACTTCTTTCTGCTTGGAATGCACTTTCCCAGATGTTTGCATGGCTTGCTCTACCATCACCCTTCTCGAATGTACCTGTTCAACACTGCACCACTCCCTCTTTCCCCCACACATACACACACACACCCACACACACACACACACGCATGTATAGTCACAGTTTCTTGATCCATTCATACAATGATGGGTTGATTCCGTAGCTTAGCTATTGTGAATTGTGCTGCTAGAAACATTGATGCAGCTGCATCACTGTAATCTGCCAAGTTCATATCTTCTAGGAAAATACCCAGGGGTGGGATAGCTGGGTCTTTTCGCTTGACAGAAGATGACTTCTGTGGGAGGAAGGGATTTTTGTCCCTTTTGTCTGCAGAATCTTGAACACTGACTGGTATATAACATGCATGCGATGAACACCAATTGAATAAATGAATGAATTGCCTCTATTTCTTATTTATCCACAACAGTAAAGTGCTTTGGAGGGTAGAATAACAAGGATGGAGGGTTTATTTTATTTTATTTTAAAGAGAGAGAGAGACACAGAGAGAGAGAGAGACAGAGAGGGAGAGGGAGGGAGGAAAGAGAGAATCAACTTTATTTGTTTTTATCTGGCCTTTGTTTCTCTGACACTTAGTTGTGTATGTGGTGCTGGGGTTTGGAAACCATGAACTCATGCATGCCAGGCAAGTGCCATAACAGCTGAGCTATTGTTTCAGCCTCTGGAGAGTTTATTTGTAAAGGTCCTGGCAGAGTGTTTCAGATACAGGGGGCATTCAATAAATATTTGGTGAATGAAGGGATGATTGAACCCGTATTTAAAAGGAGGAAATTGCTTAACAAAGGTCTGCAAATCTGGTCTAGCTTTTTTCCCTT
>PVKS010051017.1:0-12352 GCA_004027875.1 Aplodontia rufa | reverse complement strand
CTATAAGGCTTCTCATGAGCCTGGTTCTAGGCTAACCATCTCTCATCTGCTCTATCAGTACAGTGATAGAGAATTATAAAGCCTATAATTGGAGCAGGGTCTGTCAACCACCTCTCCTGTGTTTGGAGAACAGTGTACCTGGTGGAACCAAGTCTTCTAGAATAGCTCCAGTAAAAGGGCTATTGCTACAAAACAGCCTGCCTCTTTTGTTCTTTTCATGTGACCATCCACGTAGTTTTCTAGTGCCCACTGTGAGCATAGCACTTTACAAAATGATTCTCAGCAGGGTGCCCTGAATAAGGGGGTTTCCTAGGGTACTTAAAATATGAGCTCATTCACAAAAGTTCTACTCACACAACTTTTCAAATATAAACCTACTGAACGAAATGAGGCATAGCCGTAGTCTGTTCTGATCCTAGTTGAAGTGAAACATGCCTGTACAAAGAATATCAGCAAAATGACCTTTGATAACAAAGTAAAAAGTCCTTCTCCCCAGAGGCCACATTACTGTGGTCGCCTGACTGAAGACCCTATTCTCCTTAGTCCAGCCTGGAGATTTCAGTCACAGCTGACTGCACCTTTCATTTTCAGGAGAGAATTTACCTGGTTAAATGCTTATTCATAGGCAATATTCGCTGTCAAAATATAGCATGGCTAAGAATCCCACGCTTCTCATGTGGCATTATGACTTCATACCTTTCAACTGACCTGTTCCTAGTAGCCAAAAGAACTCAACTGGATGAAGTAGAGATGTGGCCAAAGTAGGCTAACCTGTGAACTTCCTTTTGAAAAAAGCAAAAATTCTGGCTATTAAAAGATGTCTATTTTTTTAAAAAAGAGAGAAAGAATCAATTTTATTTAGATTTTTATCTGGTTTTTGTTCCTCTGGCACTTAGTTGCGTATGTGGTGCCGGGGTTCAAGTGAGTTCTCACACATGCTAGGCCAGCATGATCCTGCTAAGCCTCTGCTTAAGCCCAAAGAGGTCTACTGTAATATCATATGATATTAAAAAAAATCTTTTTGGTCCTACGACAAATGTCTGAGGTAATCAAATTATATGGAGAAAAGATTTATTTTATCTCACTGTTTGGGAGGTTTAGATGCATGATAGCCTGGCCCTGCTGCTATGGGCCTGTGGTGACGGCGTCATGGCAGGAGTGTGTAGCAAAGGCAAACTGCTCATCTCATGCCTGGGAAGCAAAAAAAGAAGAGGAAGGCCTAGGTTCCCATTATCCCCTTCAAGAGCACACCTCAGTGACCTAAAGACCTCCCACTAAGCCCCATCGATTGCAGGTTCAAGTACCTCCGAATATCACAAAGGGGGGCTACCAGCCTTTATCACATGGACCTTTGAGGAACACCAAAGATTCAAACTATAACAATGACGTATCACAGTCATGAGATACAATAATTTATAAGTTGGATAATTAGGTCAAATTAACCTTTTGCATGGCAAACTTTATAAGAAGGAAACTTGCATCTATCTGTTAATTCCAGATGGACAAGACAGACTCTTTTCTACAAAGTACCTCAATCTTATGCAGAAGGAAAACTACCACCTTTCAAGAATACCCAGAAGCTATTGATAGCTGGCTTCTTGGATAGCTCTCCCCTGCCTCAGACTACTGCCCTGTATTAAAAAAGAAATGAAGAACCAACTCCTCTGGGTTTGTAATTAAGTCATTCAAGATACGATAGGACTAGGGCTGGAGCAGTGGCTTAGTGGTTACGGCACTTGCCTGATATGTGTGAGGATGTGGGTTTGAACCCCAGCACCATGCACACAATGGAGTGTCCGAACAATGAAAGTCACATGAAAAACTAAATAAAATTGATTCTCTCTTTCTCTCTCTCCCTGTCCCTATCTCTCTTTAAAAAAAAAATAGGATAGGACTTTAATTCTCATCTTCTGAAATATGAAAAAAACTGAAGGGAGAAAAATAGTAAGCCTTTCTTCAACCATAAGAGACAATGCTGTTGCTTTGGAACAAGAAGATAATACTGAGCTTCTAAAATTTACAAGAAACTGAGGCAGAAAAAAAGTCAAATTCAGCTAGCAAGAGTATCATGTAAAAGATGAACACCTCTGCTTCTTAAAACACTCAGGTCTTTATTTATTTATTTATTTTTAAGACAGAAGAACAGAGAGAGAGAACCAATTTTTAGTTTTTCATGTGGCCTTCGATCTTCCAAGACTTCATTGTGTACACAGTGCTGGGGTTCAAACCTGGGTCTTCACGCATGCCAGGTAAGCTCCACAACCACTGAGCCACCACTCCAGCCCAAAACTCAGGTCTCTAAAGAGACACAACTTACCTGAGGAATTACAAAGGTCCCTACTATACTATGCAAAGGAAATGTCCCCAATAATATAGCCACAAAAGGGCAGATGTGGGTTTCTTAATCCATATACTATAATTTGCTATAAAATTCAGAGGCCTGGGGCTGGAGCAGTTGCTCAGTGGTTACAGCACTTGCCTGGCACACACGAGTACGCGGGTTCAAACCCCACCCAGCACCATGTACACAACGCAGTTTCCGAGCAACAAAAGCCACATGAAAAACTAAATAAAAATTGATTCTGTCTTTCTCTCTCTCTCACTTTCTCTTACTGTCCTGCTTTCTTAAAAAAAAAAAAAAAAAATTTTTTTTTCAGAGGCCTATCACAGAGGTCAGATCCCGGTGCCATTCTACGAGGGGTTAAGGGATAGAGTCTATGCCAACAGCATATAACAACATATAGCATCACCCAAAGACTGATCCTAAAATAGTGCAAGAAGAGTGTTGGTACAGACTGCCTCTTAAATTAGTTTCCCTAAATATTATATCTTCAACTAGGGTTTTAATAGAAGCTGTATATCCAACAACACATATTCTATATCAAGGGTCTGGGTTCTCCTGACAGGCCATTATATTCCAAGATTGATACTCTAAGTAATTTATTAATTCACACATACAAAACTTATTCTAAGCTTAGGAAATCCTTGACATGTTTACCTAAAGTCATAAAAAAAAACTTATTAAAATACCTCAGAAGTAGAGGAAGTAAGACTTCAAAAATTATTTTCATGCCCAAAATGTTATTGCTCCCCATTGTCATATATCAATGGCTCCCCAGTCAGTCATGCTCTGCCTAAGCAACACAACATAAGATTATGCCTACGGCAATTCCACTGGGCTTCTCCAAACAGAGTCTATAAACACTACAAAGGAAGCAGAGAGAGAATGTATACACTTTATTTTAGACCTATCAGGATTTCCTCTAGGCTTTGGGTACACAACTACCTTTATAGTGGTAATAATTTTGTTCTAACAACCAAGCATAAAAATTTCTTCTGAGAAGGTATTTCATATTAACTTGTCAAACAAAAAGCAAGGTCTCCCGCGCCCCCTTATTCAAGGACATTACTGAACTCAGAACAGGAAACTAGCTGTTTTCTAACACTGGACCGTAGCTCCCGGTATCAGCCAACCTAGTGACACTGTCCTTCCATGGCCATTTGCTCAGGCCATCACCTGCCTCCTGAGATATCACATTTGGGTAAGGTTGCCATCATATTTATCCTATCTACTCTTCAAAAAAAGAAATTCCCAGTCTGGGCATAAAAAAGTGGGTGGGTGGGTGGATAACTTTCCCTAAATTTATAAATGGATGTGTCTGGAGTGGAATTTCATTTTTACTTAAAAAACAGTACCCCTGCTCATAGCCCTGTCAGAGAGCTAAGATTGATAAGACAAAGTCTCCACCTGATGTAAAGGATATATGGTTGACTTCTGTTGCTCTCTCCTTTTTGTAGTCGTTCACAGTTTGATCTACCCCATCACTTTCATTAGGTTCGGGTAGCACAGAATTTGGCATTTACAGAGAAATAAATCAGGGAGCAGAATGTAATGGCAAAGCTGTGGCTGGAAATCCTCAATAGAACAACAGAACTTTCCCCACCCCCAGAAAAATGACTCTGATCAGGGATTAGAAAGCATCTAAATATACCGTCCTGTAATTCTGTCTTCCTCCTCCCCAGTTCTCTATCTCAAACATTTATTCAGTGTTTAGCATCAGTTTGGTGCTTGTTAAACTGGCGGGTATTTTAGAAAATGCACGAGACCCGTATCCTTTTAAAAACATTTATGTTGTTGCACATTTGGGGGGGGGTACTGGAAATTGAACCCAGAGGAGTTCATCACTGAGCCACATTCCTAGCCCTTTATTTTTTTATTTTTATTTTTTTAAAGAAAGAGGGGACAGTGAGAGAGAGAGAGAGAGAAAGAGAATCAATTTTTATTTAGTTTTTCATATGGTTTTCGTTGCTCTGAGACTTTGTTGTGTACGTGGTGCTGGGGCTTGAACTTGTGTACTTGCGCATGCCAGGCAAGTACCATAACCACTGAGCCACCACTTCAGCCCCATCCTAGTCCTTTATTATTTTTATTTTTATTTTATTTTGAGACAAGGTTACTAAGTTGCTTGCAGCCTGGCTAGATTGCTAAGACTGGCCTTGAACTTGTGATCCTCCTGCCTCACCTCCCCAATCTCTGGGACTACAGGCATGTGCCACTGCACCCACCTGAGGGTCTTTTAAAAAAGAGAGAGAAAAAGAGAGAATCAATTTTATTTAGTTTTTCATGTGGCCTTCCTTGCTCCCATACTTCGTTGTGTACGTGGTGCTGGGGTTCGAACCTGCGTCCTCACGCATGCCAGGCAAGCACCGTAACCACTGAGCCACTGCTCCAGCCTCTGAGGCCCTTATCTTAAACCTTATATTTTATCCCAGATATCAGACTAATGAGCACTTCCCTAATATACACACATAAAACAATCATTGAGTACCGGTCAGGTAGTGTATATGAATGTATATTCCCAGACTCGGTGCAGCTGAGATTCAGTAAGGAGCTGGGAAATAATCAAGTCTAAGGATGGTCAGGAATCTGAAGGTGGAATTTGCCGAGAGGAAAGGAAAGAGGATGCCTGAGGGAGACGTGAAGCAGGGACATGGCAAACAGAAGGGTCTGAATGAATGAACACAGGAAGAGAGAAACCAACACTGATGTTACCAGGGAGGCTCCCTACAGAAGGGCGCCAATAACCAGTACAGGAAGAGTTTTATCAACAGTGGCGGAGACAATGGGATAGGCATCTGTCAGCTCTGATCTGTCCGCTGGTGGCCAAGATCTACCCTAACCAGGTATCAGCCAACACAACATAAGATTGTGCCTACAGCAATTCCACTGGGCTTCTCCAAACAGAGTCCATAAACACTACAAAGGAAGCAGAGAGAGAATGTATACACTTTATTTTAGACCTATCAGGATTTCCTCTAGGCTTTGGGTACACAAGTACCTTTATAGTGGTAATAATTTTCATATTCCAAATGTGCTCTGCAACACTTGAAGATGCTCGTCAAAACACATCCCTCAAGAGACAGCTACGTCAAGTTCTTCACCTCTCAACACCAAAGGCAACTTAAATTAACTCAAAGAAGGTTACACAAGACCTCTCAGTGGTGAAAGTAGCGGTGTTTAAGATAAGTGGATTGGCTGTAGAAACATGGCACTGCAGGCCAAATGTCTGTGCATCCCCCAAATCCCTGTGCTGAAATCGTAACCCACAACGGAATGGCTTCATTGGGGTCTTTGGGAGGTGTTAGTTCATGAGGGTGGTGCCCTCATGAGTGGGAATAGCGCTCTTATAAAGTAGAGGCTCCCAGAGGCTCCCTCACCCCTTCCACCATGTGAGCACAGAGTGAGCAGAAAGCGTCTATGGACCGGGAAGAGGGCCCTCACCAGACAACAAACCTGCAAGTGCTTTGGACTTCTCAGCCTCACTGGTTATGAGGAATTAATTTCTGTGGTTTACAGGCCGTGGAGCTTATATTTTGTTACAGCAGCTTGAATGGACTCAGACATGCACAGCAGCACTCCATCTATGGACAAATAAGGTAGGAGAATCCAACAAGCCCAGCCTTACCTTGTACAGGGGTACCCATAGCTGGATTCTGAAACAATCCCCAGAGCAGCCAGTGGCTTAGGGGTATTCTTGTCAACTAGTGCTGATGAGATTAAAGGAATCTTGCCCCAGAAACTTCACATCTGCTTCACGTTAACTTTTCCTATAAGGTATACTCAACACATCTAAAAATTGACAAACAGACTCTGTTTTCTGTGCACTAATGCAATTTAGCATCTGTATGTACAGCAAGACTTGGTAGGAGTCTGCATTTCCATGTAAGAAATCAACTGACAGAGGGCATCTATAACCCTCCTGTACCCTCAACCATAGGAGGGTCAAAACCCCAGGTGACACACACCTGAGAAATAGAAACTGCAAACTACAATGAATTTCCATTAAATCAGAACCCAAATACTGACACGCACATACAAAAAAGTCAAAGACCTACAATTTTCAGACTCATACAACAGATGGTTTTCCTAAGAGAATGCCCCTAAGATGATGTAGGACACCAGGTAACCAAAGAAATACTGCATATATGCAGCTTAATCAGGTATAGTTTACTAAGGTCTGCATTTAAAAATTAATGGACAGGGCTGGAGCCATGGCTTGGCGGTTATGGCTCTTGCCCAGGCATACGCAAGTACACGGGTTCGAACCCCAGCACCATATATACAACTAAGTGTCAGAGCAATGAAAGCCACGTGAAAAACTCAATAAAAATTGATTCTTTCTCTCTTATTGTCCTTCTCTTTTAAAAAAACTAGATAAAGTTGATTCTTTCTCCCCTTCTGTCTCACTTTAAAAAAAATTAATGGACATTTGATAACTAACACTCCATTAGATTCTCAGTAAGAGCACATCAATAATTAATATTATGTTGATATTACCAATCTCTATTGACTAACATAGACAATACACAATCATTCAATGCGAGAAAAAGAAAAAACAATTCCCCTTTCTCTGCCCAGCAACACGACGCACATTTCTTTCTCCCTAATCCTGAATCCTTAGATATTTTAAACATGGGCATTTGTTGCTCACAGCCACTATCAGACAAAGCTGTATGACCTGGCTCCACTCCAGGGAAGGCCACTGAGAGGGCTTCATACCATTCTTGGTTGCCACATACAGTCTGCTCTCTTAAAAAAAAAAAAAAAAAAAAAAAAAATCCCATACTGCAGACAGCTTCAGTATTATGCTAACATTCTCTCTTTTTTTTTTACCTGCCCAGCCGTGCTTTAACTACTGAGTCACATTGAGTCACATCCCATCCCCAGTCCTTTTTTTTTCTTTCTTTTTTTTTTTTTTTTTTAGATGAGATCTCACCAAGTTGCTTAGGGCCTTATTAAATTGCTAAGGCTGTCTTTGAACTCATGATCCTCCTGCCTCAGCCTCCAGAGCCACTGGGAGGGATTACAAGTGTATACCACCACGGCTGGCCCATGGTAACATGCTTGATAGTTAAACACACATACCCCAAAAACGTAAGCCTCTAGGTTTCATCCACTTCAGTTTACAATTCCAATATTAAAACAGAAAATTATTCGCCATTTCTGGCAACATTTATCACCACTTGTAATTTCATCCTCGCAGCTCCCAAAAACCTTATTTCAAAGAAACAAGAAACTGGGGCTGGAGCTGTGACTCAGCGGTTACGGCTCTTGCCTGGCACACGCAGGGACGTGAATTTGAACCCCAGCACCATGTACACAATGAAGTGTCAGAGTGACGAAAGTCACATGAAAAACTAAATAAAGTTGATCCTCTCTCTCTCTCTCTCTAAGAGGGTCTCTTTAAAAAAAAGAAAGAAAAGAAACTGCTCTTCCTATCATTCACTCTCCAGCATTTATATACATGCACCAAGACACACCAAGGCACAAAGAACATGACACTGGGCAAGACCCAGCTCCTGGCAGCAAGGAGCGAAGAGGTTGACATTCTTGTACTTTCCAACTGCACAATCTCTAAAGTGTCAGTCTACTCCAATTGCTGGGGGTAGGGTGGGGGTGGGTCTCATTTCAACTCTTTAATCCACCCTCCCTTCTATTAATGCTTCCCTTTCCCATTCAATTCTGATTTTTCTTTAGCTTTTATTTCCTTTGTTCATTTTAATCTTTAATTCTTCCCGAACACTTCTGTTTGTAGTGTTCCTTGTTCCTTCTTAAGTGTTCTTATTTTCTTGTGTTTTAAAATGCTGTTCTGTGAGGTTTGTTTTCCCATGAAAATGTCCCCACCCTGCCCTAATCAGGACCA
Organism: Aplodontia rufa; assembly: GCA_004027875.1. Lineage (NCBI taxonomy): Eukaryota > Metazoa > Chordata > Mammalia > Rodentia > Aplodontiidae > Aplodontia > Aplodontia rufa. The sequence goes on along the minus strand of PVKS010051017.1, from coordinate 4,148 downwards.
TTTGGTACAGGATTATGATAAGTGAAATCGCTGCCACTGTGTGCTAAGCCACTGCTGCTTCAACTTGCCATTCTTTCCTAGGGATTCTGTCATTTACTCCTAACCCCATGTCCGCCTGATCTTCCAATGGAACGATGGAACAGTACACTTGTGGAACCCTAGGTCCACATGTGTATAAACATGAAAACGGTCAGAAACCTGGAGGAGTTTGGCAAGCTAAAAGTTATCCCACTGGTGTTAAAATATTAAATAGGATATGATCACAGCCCTAAAAGTTGTAAGTGCCACAGAGGCTTGGAAGGGGCAGAGACAGAATCTGACAAGCAGAAGCATGTGAAATGCGAAGTCTCAGTGTATTAATGGCTGTCAGTAAATGCTTATTACCACCTTGCCGGCATTTCACAGTAAGCAGTGCCCTAATAAAAAATATTTAGTCATTGTAAAGAGAACAATAAGGAGGCAGGAAGAACACCGGGACCCTTAATGCTGGAGGGCAGACCAGTGACACTGGCAAGCCGCCTGTGCTTTTGATAACCGGTGTCACAGCAGAGCTAATAAGAGAGAATCCAAGTTCCAGGTTCTTTTCAATAGAGAGCGAGAGAGGGCGGGGGCAGCAGCGGTGCTTCTCTGCTTGGAAGCTGCCGCCTTCAGTTTCTCATTCCCGACACGCGCTCCCTTTCCTACTCACTCACAGTGGACCTTCAGCTTCCCTTTGTTACTCCTGTCACTCACAGCTCTGTAACTCACTTACCAGAAGCTACTTTGTCCAGAAAAGGACACATCAGCTAATTCTTAAGTCCTTTGGAGTGCTTAAGAATTTCCCTGCAGGGTGCATCATTTATTTTTTTTCTCTACCTCCTAAGTCCTTCTCATTTCTGAGACCCAATCAGCCAAGTCTGAATCTATAGGACTGGTGTTTTTGTTTTTATTCATTCATTTATTTTTGCAGTGCTTTTGCACTTCTGTCTCCCTCCTCTCACCCTATCCTCATATTCCAGACTTAAAATACATGGCCATGGAGGTACAATCACATGAACGCACAGAAACGCAAAGCCACACACCAAGGAGCTCCAGCTCCAACCCTGAAAAGCATCCTGGGTGTGCCCTCTGCTTGCTCCCTTGGGCCAGTTTCAAAGCCTACAAAGAATGACCACACTGGAGAGCAGCAGCATTGAGCCCCGGCCATGGCCCACGGGGCTGCTAGCACCCACTAGACCCTCTGCTGAACGGACGCTCCTTGTCCCCCACATCCACGAACTGACTTACCCTGTATGCTTATCTGCTATACTCCCTATTCTGAGTGCTGTTATACAGTTGTGAATCTTTCAGTACTGTAGGTCAAACTTGGGAATCGAAGAAGTAAACACAAAAATGTGAGGGCACATGAGCTGGAACTAGGGTGGGGAAGAGATTCTACAGCAACTGAGGTTTTGCTCCTTGACTCCTGCTCTTCCATCCAACCCCCAGTGTTACTGGTTCCGGCACTTCAGTTCTCGTGGCTCTTGACTGTTCTCCAGCACATCGCCTGCTCAGGTCAAGCCACTGGCTCCTCCCTCCTGGATCACTCACGTCTGTCAACTGTTCTTGCACACTGCACTCAAGCTCAAATTCAATGTGGTGGCCATTCTGCCTCTCACTTAAAAAAATAACAGCCTATGGCTCCTCATTATCATCAGGATGAAGCCCACACAGTAATGACATCTTAACCCCTTCTGCCTTCCCATGCTCTACCCAGTACAGTCCTAATGGAAAGCTCATAGTACCCCCAATGCACCCCACTCATCCCTACCTCCAGACTCCGTATCTAAACCATTCCCTCCACCTGAAACACAACTCCCATCTCCCCTACCCTCCTTCACCCTGTATGGCTAAGTTGGTCCTAATCCTTTAAGGTATAACTCTTCTAGAAGCCACTGCTGACTACCCTAGATAGGACCTTTTATACTTTTGCTGTAAAACTTACTATACTATATCGTAAGTGCGTGGTTGCGCATGTGTTTCCTCCACTACAATTCAAACAGCCTGGGGAACAAGGCCTTAAGAATCTAACGAGAATTTCTTTAATGTCTGTTGAATGAAAGGAATTAAAGGACTTGAATTATGCCTTGTTTTCCTTTCTTTTAATTTTTGTCCTTAGCATAGTACATTGCAGAAACAGGCAATTATTTATTGAATGGAAGATCTAATTCTGTTTGGATGTTTCAATGGATGGCTTCATTATTAAAAAAAAAAAAAAAAAAAAAAAAAAAAGGACCATCTGAAGCCAGGCACAGTGGCACAAGCCTGTAGTCCCAGCAACTCCAGAGGCTGAGGCAGGAGCATCACAAGTTCAAGGGTAGCCTTAGCAACTTAGCAAGGAGGCCCTAAACAACTTAGTGAGACCCTGTCCCAAGACAAAAAAATAAAAAGGACTGGGAATGTGGTCAAGTGGTTAAGTGTTCCTGAGTTCAATCCTTATTACTCCTACTTGTCACCTTAGTCTTGAAAAGAAAATGGCTCATTTGAGCCTTGGGAAAGCATAGCCGTGGCTGTCACTCTGGGAAGATCCTTACATTAAACAAATGTCAAGCCCATCTGTCCATTAGCCTTATCCTGCTACATCAATCAAAGACAGACCCAGTTGGCCTGTCTTCCCCAATATGTGACAAAATACTTCATCTTGGTACTAACAAAGACATCATGAAGCCAAATAATTAAGACTAATTTTACTTGTACAACTGAACGGTGGATAAGTGCTCACCACCAAGACGCAGACAAGGACAGAGCTGCTGCGTTATGCTATCGCAAGCCTCCAGAAGCAAGAAAGCGTAAAGGAAGCAAAGCTGGTCTCCCAGCAACGTGATGCTATTCAAATCACCTAAGAACAGCCACAAATAAGTAGACACCTTGAGGTTAAGCCTTCTCAAAACTCTAGTCATATTCTAGCAGGATTTTGCCCGGCCCCATGGTTAAGCTATATCCTCAGATTTTTAAGGAGACTGAAATTTTCTTCAATTGCCACTACTTTGATACTTTTGAACACTAAGTACTTCCCCTACTCCATTCCACCCCCCAAAAAAGGAATTATCAAAAAGCCAAAAAGGCCAAACTAAAGTTATAATATGCCTATTAAACCCAAAATAGGTGTCCAGCATGACATGATGACTTCATTTAAGAGTGAAAAGAAGCTTTTAAAGATTTCAAACAACATGATGATTTATTATTTTTTATTTTTTTCCCCAGAGGATCACGATGATTTTTTAACTAACAGGTCAGGTAATTTATATGGAGACTATTTAAAATACGAGTCAAACTTTTAAGTCTCCTATCCCATTGCCTCTCCCTTTGCTACCAGATAGTATCAGTAAAAAACAAGAATTAGAATGACTACATGATAGAGCTAGTCTCATTCTACAAATACTTCCTAAAAACCAACAATATATGGACAGGGGCTGGAATGACCACACTCTAATCCTCACAGTTGCCAATTGCTTTGTTGTTCAATCTGAACTGTTGTTTCTCCATTGTATCTTGGTGGATATAAAGTTCTCTCTTTTCCCTATTCCAGAGGTAAGGTAACTATAGCTCATAAGCCAAATCCAGCCTGCCTCTTGTTTTTGCGAATAAAGTTTTAATGGAACACAGCTATCCATTTACATATTGCCCATGGTTGCTTTCATTGCTATAAAGGTAGAGGTAAATAGTTGTAATAGAGACTACATGACATATAAAAATCTGTAATATTTTTTTATCTGGCCCTTTATAGGAAAGGCTTGCTAATACCTGCCCTTTTGAATTTGATGGCTTTCCCTCCTACCTGTGCCTATACAGGCTCTTGTTATTTCATTGCCCAATAAATATGTATTCTGATGTCCTCCTGGCTTCGTTTTCCTAACCTGATACATTCTCCCTCTCTCCAAGAAGGTTCTCATGGCCCCTTAGAATCAGAGACCTTGGGAGTGATTACCTGTACACTTTCCTGTCTTCCCCAACAGACTGGGTTCCTGGAGGACGGGACCCACATCTTACAGTCACGATTCAGTATAGTGCCAGGCATACAGAAGCCATTCAGAAAATATCGACTACACAGATGAGTATCAACTAGGTATGTTAAAAATAAATATATCTAGGGGCTGGAGTGGTGTGACTCAGCAGTTGCAGCACTTGCT
>PVKS010051016.1:0-11317 GCA_004027875.1 Aplodontia rufa | reverse complement strand
AGTGAATTAGTTATTTAGCATCCACTATAATGGAATATCAATTTCGGCCTATGCAACTATTGTAAGTAATAAACAATACTTTTGGTGATACTAGAATGTTACTATTACCTATGACAGAGATTCTGGAACAAATATGAGTTACACAGATTAACAATTACCACAGTAATATTTACACAGTCTTAACCTTGGGGGGTGAAATAGAGTTAACTAATTTGGAGTCAGAGGGGAGGGGGTAATGCAGGTAAAATTAAGAGGGAGGTTTATGTATACCAATTATGTACAGTGAGAAAGTGGAGGAGTTTAGAAGGTTTTTGTTATAGAAAGAAGAAGACAATGCTAAGGGGAAAACATTTGAAGAGAAAAGGAAATTGAACAGAAAAGATTTACTAACTATGAAATAAAACAGTAAAGAAAGAAATAGAAAAGAAGATACAGATCCGAGGGGAAGCTAGGCTAGCTGTGGCCTAATATATGAAGGGTGAAAGGGTTATTGGCAAGATTTAGGTTGTTGCTAAAATTTGAGGGAAGAAGTGTTCCCTGAGAGTTATGCTCTTCAGGCATAAAATATTTCAGTTACTTTATGCACTGATTGGAGTCCTTCTTCTCTAGAATGATAGCAGGGCTGGGACAGTTGAGTAATAGTGAGTTAGAGATATGCCACATAGGAAAAGAAGGAAGAGAGAAAGAAACCTTAAAAACAGGCTACCACACTAAGAAGAACTACTATTGTTAATTATCTCTCTAAGAGGAGAGAAAATAAAGAAAAGAAACGGGCTATAAAAGGAAAAAGAGAAGAAAAAAAAGGGAAAAAAGGGGAGGGATAGGTGATAACTATTCTACAACATTAGCATTACAGAAAAGTAAAAAACCCTTGTTAGAGTTTTTATATATTGGAGAACAAGTAAATTCCACCATATATCACCTTCGTATACACCTTTGAAATTTGAGAATGAAATTGAAATAAAGGCAAAAAAAAAAAAGGAAAATTATACTTAATAGGCAGACCCTGGAGGTATCAATAGTATGATTGCCTCTGGTCCTTTCTGGGAGTGGGTCTTCTATTTATGGCTGGATATGTTCAGTTTCAACTCTTTTTGAAGATGTGTTCAGGGTATCCGAAGGTCAGAAGATATGTTATCAGAGCTCCATCTGCTGGTCGTTGTCGGACATGACCTCTGTGGTCCCTGGGGTTGGGGTCAGCTCCTCTGCCCTGTGAAAAAACTGTCTATGGTGGGAGGACAGAGCTCTGAACCCCGTTACTCCTCAGTCCCAGATCCTCTATGAGAGGAGGACTCAGGCCCCTGACCCCACCTTCTGCTGAGACTGCCTGCGTTCAGCTGCAGGATCCGGGCACAATTGTATGAGCCTCTTTTTCAGACCCGGGGGATGTGGGTCCAGGAGAGGGAGTGTGGTTTTCAAAATGGATGCTCCCCTTCCCTCACTGCTCCCACACCTTCTTCAGGGCTTCAGCCAGGCCATCTGGTCCTGTTTCCACCTTTGATCTCTGCTGCTTCCAGGCGGATTAGTTAGAGCTTGCTTTGCAGTCCCAAAGAGGTCTTGCCCTGCTCAGGTGGGCTGAACGTGCGGTAACTAGTGCGCGGATATAGTACGGAGGCTTGCTCGGCTCTCACGTCCTTGCAGTTCCCGCACCACCTCTTCTGCACAAACCGCTGCTCTGTGCTTATAAGGAAGCTCTTTCCAGTCACTGATCCTGCCGCCAGACAGAGCACAGGTCCGGGAGGTGTCCTCGCCAGTATGCTGTCTTTAAAGCTGTGTGGGTTTTTTCTTTGCAGAAGTGACTCTGGCGGGTGGAAATGTAGGCTGGAGAGTGCAAATGCTGGCTGGCGGCCGGCGGGCCAGCCGCCCTGCCACAGCCGGAGCCCGGAACAAAGAATCCCTGTTCGCTCCTAGGTCTCTATTCCCCAAAACCAATGCTGAGATTAGAACTGGTGATTCACAATACTATTTCCCAAAACGCACCTCAAAATACTGGTGAGAAGCCGGAGATATCCTGATCAGTCACGGGGGTGCAGTGGAAGCCTTTTGTCTTCAGATCGCCATCTTGAAGAGTCTCTAATGCTCCTTTTTTGAATTCCAGATCAAATAAACTTTTCTACAAATCAAGGTCTCCTTTTTCCTGCATGTTTAATAAGATGTCATAAAAGATGAATGCTGTTACTATTATCACCTTATTTAGGGTTTTATGAAGAAAGATGTAAAACTCTTAGAGATATATGTATACATTTGAAATGATCAGAAAGGATTGTTGTTGATATGTGCTATTTTAATAACATACATAAATCCTAAAAATATTTGAACATGAATTTATGAATGAGTTTTCTTTAGTGATATGTCTCATTGTAATTCTAATGTTTCTCCTGTGCCACTATTAAATGGAATCACTCGGGAACTTGGTACAGATACAGAAAATCCAGGCTCCATATCAGCACCACTGAATTAGCCTGCATTATTTAGTAAATCTCTGATTCATGCTTGTGCATTAAAATTTAAGAATTTTTTTTACGTTCTTTTTTTTATTAGAATATAGAAATACAGTTGAGGGAGATACATTATCAAAACATTTTCAATCAGTGGATATAAACTTTGTTATTGAGGGGAAAAACCAGATCATGGATATTCACCTTGAATTTTACTTTTTGCATTTTCCCCCAGAAGAGCTCATGCGTTGAATGGATAGTTTGTGGAGGAATGACATAGGCTTCTGGGATGGTTCCCCCGTCTTCCCAATTTCCAGTCTCCTATGAGTTCTTCATATACCCTCCCCCTCCCCATCCCCCTCCCTACACCTCTTAGAATCCTATAGAGCCATCCCCCTAATGTTCAGACAGTCATTCAATTTGCCATTTTGCTAGGTTAGCTGTTAGCCCTACTGCTTCCCTAACTATGATAGCATCAACAGATGAGAGAAACCATTCGACCCTTGAGTCTCTGAGCTTGGGAGACTTCACTACGCATAATTCTATCCATCTCCATCCATTTGATTTCAAAAGACATCATATCATGCTCCCTTATGGCTGAGTAGTATTCCATAGTATATATGTACCAAAGCTTTTGTATCCACTCGTCAAGTGAGGGGCATCTGGGTTGGTTCCATAGTCTGGCTATAGTAAATTGAGCTGCCATAAATATTGATGAAGCCACATCGCTATAATATGCTGATTCTAAATCTTTTGGGAAAATTCCCAGGAGTGGGATAGCTGGGTCATAAGGTGTTTCCATCCTTAATTTTTTGAGGATTCTCCACACTGCTTTCCATAGTGGTTGAACCAGTTTGCAGTCCCACCAGCAGTGTAGTAGTGTTCCTCTTTTTCCACAGCCCCTCCAGCATCTGTCGTTGTTTGTATTCATCATTTTTGCCATTCTAACAGGAGTGAGGTGGTATCTCATTGAAGTTTTGATTTGCATTTCCCTGATAGCTAATGATGTAGAGCATTATCTCATATATTTATGGGCTTTCTGGATTTCCGCGGGAGAGAAGTTCCTTTTGAGATCTTTAGCCCATTTATTGATTGGATTTTTTGCAAGTTTGGATTTTAGTTTCTTGAGTTCCCTATATATTCTGGATATTAGCCCTCTGTCCAAGGTATAGCAGGCAAAAATTTTCTCCCATTCTGTAGGTTCTCTGTTGATGCTCTCGACTATATCTTTAGCTGTGCAGAAGCTTTTAGTTTAATTGCATCCCATTCATTTAATTTTGATTTTACAGCATGCGCCATAGGAGTTCTATTAAGGAAGAAGCGGCCTACTCCTATAAGGTGTAGTGTTTCCCCGACTTCTTTTTCTAGTAAATTTAAAGTTGTAGGCTTAATATCCAGGTCTTTGATCCATATTGTCTTTAACCACTGTAATTTTTTCAGAGAAATACATGCAATTTATCTTATACAATATAAAGTTACAATCAAAGTGTTTATTTTGTTTTTTTGAAATATTATTTATTGTTATTAGTTTGGCACAGTCTTACATATTGGAGGGGATTGTTGTTACATGTTCATGAAAACATGGATTTTAACATAGCACAGTAGTAAGTTTAGGCCTAGCCTAGACCAGGGTCTTCCTCCTTCATTCATTCACTGAACTCATGTCTTCTCTGTAATCTCAACATACTATACTATGAAATGAGCATGTATATGCATAATAATTGTTGACATTTCTATTTCTCAGCCCACCTGTGTATAGCTAAGCTTCTAATGGGAGTTGAATATTCCCCTTTTTTAAATAACCTCCCTTGTCCCTCTCTCCATATCCACACCTCCCTCCCTTTTCCCCCAACAATCATAGGTAGGGTTCCCCCTGCTTATGTGAAACTTCACTTATATTGAAATATTATTTAAGCTTAGCTAACTTTCACCAGTCTTAGATTTTAGTCTAGTTAGCACAAATGAGATAAAGCATTCGGCCCTTACGTCTCTGATTTGGAATATTTCACTCAGCATATTTTTTCTATCTCTATCCATTTGGCTGCAAGTGCCATAATATTGTTTTAATAGCAGAGTAGATCCCCATTGTGTGTGTGTGTGTGTGTGTGTGTGTGTGTGTGTGTGCCAAAAATTTTTAATCTATTCATCTAGTGATGAGCATCTGGGTTGGTTCCATAATTTGGCTATAGTAAATTGAGCTGTTATAAACATTGATTTTACTATGTCTCTGTGGTATGCCCAATTCTAGCTTTTTTGGGAAAATACCCAGAAGTGGGATAGCTGTGTCATAAGGTAGTTCAAACCCTAGTTATTTGAAGAGTCTCCAAACTGCTTTCCAGAATGGCAGTACAAGTTTGCAGCCCCACCAGCTCTGTGATAATGTTCCTTTCCTCCAACAACCTCTCCAGCATCTGTTATTGCATGTTTTCTTCATTTTTAGCCCCTCTGAGGTGAGGTGGAATCTCAGTGAAGTTTTAATTTGCATTTCTCTGATTGCTAGTGATGCAGAGCATTTTCTCATATATTTATTGGCTTTTTGGACTTCTTCCTTTGAGAAACTTTTGTTTAGTTCCCTAGCCTATTCAGTGATTGGATTGTTTGTGGTTTTGGTGTTCAGTTGTTTGAGTTCTTTCTATATTCTGGATATCAGTCCCTTGTTGGAGGCAATAGCAGGAAAAGGTGTTCTTCCATTCTATTGGTTCTTTCTTGGTACTGTTGACTATTTCTTTAGTTGTGCAAAAGCTTTTCAATTTAATGTCATCCCACTTATTGATTCTTGACTTTAATTCTTGTGCAGTGGGAGTCTTGTTAAGGAAGGTGGTGCCTACACTGATGCCATACTTTGTAGATCCTTTTTTTCTTCCAGCATTTGTATAGTTGTTGGTTTAATTTCTAATTCTTTGATCCATTTCAATTTGATTATTTTCTGAGGTGACAGATAATGGTCTAGTTTCTGTTGTCTGCATATGGCAGTCCAGTTTGTCCATCACCATTTGTTAATAAGGCTGTCTTTCCTCTATGTTAGAATTTTGCCCCCTTTGTCAAATATCAGATGGTTGAAGATTTGGGGTTCATCTCAGTATCTTCTATTTTATGCCATTGGTCTTCATGTCTGTTTTGATACCAATACAATCCTGTTTTTGTTACTATAGCCTTATAACATAATTTTAGGACAGGTATTGTGGTATCTCCTGTTTCCTCTTTCTTATTTATTAATATTTTGGCTATTCTGGGTTTTCTGTTACTCCAAATGAATTTGAGAATTGCTTTTTCTATATCTATGTAGAACATCATTAGTATCTTGATGGGGATTGCTTTGAACCTCTTCAGGACTTTTTGTAGAATGGCCATTTTAATTATAGGGGTTCTGACTAACCAAGAATATGGAAAATTTCTCCATCTTCTCAGATCCTTAAATTCTTTTTTCAATGTTTGGTATTTTTCATTGTAGTTTTCCTTTATATCCTTTGTTAGATTAATGCCCACATATTTTGTTCTTTTTCAGGTTATTGTGAATGGGACAGATTTCCAGATTTATTCTTAAGCAGAATTGTTTCTTTAATATAGGAAAGCTGTTGATTTACGAGTGCTGATCTTGTAACCTGCCACTTTGCTAAATTCATTTATAAGCTCTGAGAGAGCCTTGAATTTAGTAGGAATGGTTTAAATTTTTCTCCACTAATTGTGTTGGCTATGGCTTTGTCATCAAGGGCTCTTACCAAATTCAAGTATTTTCCTTTGATCCCTATCTTCTCCAGAGTTCTGAGCACAAATGGGCACTGAATTTTATCTAAGGCCTTTTTCACATCTGTTTGGATAGTTCTGTGGTCTTTGTCTTTAATTCTCTTTAAGTGGTGAAATCACATTTCTTGATTTGATATGTTGAAACAGCCTTGCGTTCAAGGAATGAAGCCTACTTTTTGTGTTGTGTTATCTTCTTGATGCATTTTTGGATGTGATTCACTAGAAGTTTATTAAGGATTTTTGTGTCTGTGTTCATTAGGTAAAATTGGTCTATAGTTTTCTTTTCTTGATGTGTCTTTTTGGGTTTTGGAATTAGGGTTATATTTGCCTCTCAGAAAGTATTTGAGTATTCTGCCCTTTCAATATGATGGAAAAATTTGTAGAAGATTGGTGTTTATTCTTCTGTACAGGTGTGGTAGAATTCTGCTGTGAATCTATCAGGTCCTGGGGTTTTCTTTATTGGAAGCCCTTTGAATGCTATTTCAACTTCACTTCCTGAGATTGATTTATTCAGATTTCCAGGTTCTTCTGTGTTAATTTGGTGGTGTCATGTGGCTAGATATTTGCCCTTGTCTTCCAGATTATCAATATTTGAAGAGTATTCATTTTCAAAATAGGTTCTAAAAATCCTCTGGATTTTGGATGAGTCAGTGGTGATGCCTCCATTTTCATCTTTGATTTTGTGGATTTGCTTCACTTCATTCTTCCTTTTGTTGAGGTTGGCTAGGGATCTGTCAATTTTAATTATTCATAGAGTCAAATCTTTGTTTTGTTGATTCTTTGCATTTTTTTGTTCTTAATTTCATTCATTTCAGCTCTGAGCTTTGTTATTTCCTGTCTTCTGTTGGATTTGGGATTGAATTATTCCTCTTTTTGTAAGGATTTGAGTTGGAGAAAAGGCTTACTTATTTGATCTCTTTCATGACCTTTGAGCAGAGCACTCAATTTCCATCTTAAGAACATTTTCCTACTGTCCCAGAGAATTTGATATGTCGTGTCATAATTTTTATTCATTTCTAAGAATTTCTTCATTTCTGTTTTCATTTCATCTTTGATCCACTCTTCATTTAAGAGAGCATTATTCAATCCCCCAGTATTTATGTACTTTCTATTGTTTTTCTTGCTGTTAATTGCTGTGATTATGTTGTTGTGGTGTGACAGGATACATGGGATTATATCAATATATACTATTTTTCTTATAAAATATAAAATTGCAATTAAAATGCATATTTTCATATTGATTCATTAAGCTTATGTTTTAGTTCATAAATTGGAGTATATGCAATGTTTTTGGACTTATGTTACTCTTATTCAGTCAGTTGTTAAAGAGCTATAATACATTTAAAAGTATCTTACTAAATAATTAAAGTCACTCATCTTCTTGAGAGACAATTCTACTAACTTTTATTTTATTTTCAGTCAAATTAAAAACTTTGTGAGTGATCATTTTGTCATTGTGCTATTTAATTTTTCTTATCTCAGAAACTGGTGACTTTCAATGATGTGGCCATTGATTTCTCTGAAGAGGAATGGGAATGCCTGGAGCCTTCTCAGAGGAACTAATATAGAGATGTGATGTTAGAGAACTACAGAAATCTGGTTTTCCTGGGTGAGCATATATATATATTCTCTTAAAAATTCCTAATTAATTTATCAGCACTATATTTTCTTCCCTTGTAGAGTATTTCTGCAAAAAATAAGTTTCAGATTCTTGCTTGCTGTCATTTTTCTTTTAAAAAAGAGGGAGCATGAGAGAGAAAGATAATCAATTTTACTTAGCTTTTTTTATCTGGTTTCCTTTGTTCCAGCACTTAGTTGTATATGTGGTTCTGGAGTTTGAACACAAGTCCTCATGCATACCAGGCAAGTGTAATACTGCTGAGCCAGTACTCCAGGCCCATATTCATTCTTTCAAGAAAAGAGATGGACAAGGTTTTTTTGGTTAAGACAGAAAATATTAGTGACATTTTAAAAAATCTTTAATCTCTGCCATTCTTGGTGTGATAAATATCCTTTGCCTTAGGTAAGTGGTACTTATAGAAATTCAGTAATATAAAAGACTGTAGCATGCACATAGCAGAGAACACAGATGAGAGGTCCAAAATTCAAGGATACTGCCAAACTTCAAAATGTTGAATGAGAAGTTATCCATCAGAAAAGATTTTTCAGAAGCTTAGGTTTATTTCTCTTGCTATCATAAATGAACATGTGCTACTTTTGTTTGTTATGATATCAAATTCGTTGAGGTCACAGCTATTCAATTCAGTATTTATTGATGATCAGTAGTGTATAAATTTAAAAATTTTATAACACATTAAAGCAGTTAACTTTAAAAAAATTAAGAGTTAATGAGATTTGTAAAGTGCTTATAGTAATGTCTGGCATAAGGAAAGTGTTCCATAAATGACAGTGGTTGAAAAAAAATTCTTGAAGATCTCCTTCCTCCTTTTCTTACAGTGATGTCCAAGTACATTTAGATTCACAACCTACACACTCCCCTTTGCTTGTGAAGGTCAGATTGTTCTGACAGTTCTTCACTTCTTTGTGGGTCTTTCAGAAACATGTACACATTTCTTGAGTCAAACCATTGTAATATATTAATATCATAAAGCAGTTTCTCTCATATTATTTGTATACTAATTCATTATAATTCCCTTATCAGAACTTCTTATATTTTTTATTAGTGCATTATGTTTGTACGTATTACTGGTATTTGTTGTTACGTATTCATAGATGCACACAATACAGCAATATAATTAGGCAACATCATCCCCAGCACTCCCCCACCTTCCTCCTTTATGCCCTAGTCCCTTTGCTTCTCTTTCTGGTGTATATATTTATTGTAATAAATCCAATTATAGGGACATAATTCTTATACCTATGAAGATTTATTTCATATATTAGATAATTGTAAATAGAATCACATACTTACAAAGGCTTGGGGTGTATTTTCTTTTAACTGAGTTCCAGCATTTCCCCTTCCTCCCACCACCTATTCTTTTTAAGTGTATTTGACAATAGAATAAAACATTAATAGTTGTATAAAATCATGCAGTATAACTTATTCTAATTCAATTTCCTGTATCCCCTCCACCTCCTTTTCCTTTCCCTTCTTTCTACTGGTCCATTATTTACTAAATAGAATTATTAGTGACATGTTGATACATACATTGATGAGATTCACTAGGATATATTCATACATGAACATAAGCAAGTTGTGTCTGATTCCTTCCTCAAGTTTTCCTTTTCATTTCTTTCTTTCTCCATTTCCTTCACCTTTGACTATTCCTCTGTTCTTTTTCTGTGTTTTGGGTTTGCTTGCTCATTTCAGAAGAGAACATTTGACCTTTGGTTTTTTCAGTCTGGCTTATTTTACTTAGCACAATATCCTCAAATTCCACCCATTTGCTAGTAAATGATATAATGTTATTTCTCTTATAGCTGTGTAATACTCCATTTTCTGTATATGCTACAATTTCTTTATGCATTCATCAGTTGAAGGGCATGTTGGTTGTTTCCATCACTTAGCTATTATGAATTGAACTGGCATGAACATTGATGTGGCTGCATCCTTGTAGTATGCTGATTTTACCTCCATTGAATATGTACCAAGGAGTAGAATAGACAGCTGTTTCAAATGGTAAAACCATTCTTAGTTTTAGAGGATTTTCCAAACTGTTTCCTAGAGTGGTTATACCAGTTCTCAGTCCCACCAACAATGCATATGTTTACTCTTTTCTCCACATCCCTGCCTTTGTTTGTTCATTGTATCCTTGATTATGGCCATTCTAACTGGAATGCTGAAAACTCAGTGTAGTTTTAATTTGCATTTCTCTAATTGTTAGAGATATTGAGCCTTCTTTTTCTAAGCACAAAGGGAGAAAGAATGAACTTAATTTATTTTTTCATCTGGCCTTTTTTTCTGAAACATGTAGTTGTGTATGTGGTGCTGGGGTTCCAACCCAGGTCCTAGTGAATGCAAGGCAAGTACTCCAACTACAGACCCTCAAGCTGAGACTTTTTTCCTGTATTGGTTGACATTTCTTCATTTGAGAAGTGTCAGTTTAGTTTTTTTTGCCCATTTATTTATTGGGGGTTTTTTTGGGGGGTGTTTTTTAAGTACTTTGTATATCCTGGATATTAACAAGATGTAGGAGGCAAAGAGTTTTTTTCATTCTGTATGTTCTCTCTTCGTACTCTTAATAGCTTCCTATTCTGAGAAATCTTTTCAATTTGATATCTTTCCATTTGTTGATCTTCCCTCCCCCTTTCATATCTTATACTTTGGGGATCTTGTTTAGGATGTCAGTTCCTAAGCTAGTGTGTTGGAATATTGGCCTGTCATTACTTGTAGGTTCAGGGTTTCTGGTCTAATTTTGAGGTCCTTGATCCATGTTGAGCTTAGTTTTGTGCCGGCTGAGTGATAGAGACTGAAATTTTTTTACTACATATGGATTTCCAGTTTTCCAAGCACCATTAGTTAAAAGAGACTGTATTTTCTCCAATTATGCTTTGGCTCTTTTTTGCCTATTAGGTAACCGTAATTATGCAGGTTAGTTTTGATATCTTCTTTCTATTCCATTGATCTCTATGTCTGTTTTGATGCCAGTACCTTGCCATTTTTATTATTATAGCTCTTAGTATAATTTGCAGTCTGCTATTCTGATTCCTCCAGCTTTACTCTTGTCACTAAGGATTGGTATGGCTATTCTGGGTCTCTTATTTTTCCAAATGAATTTCATGAAGGCTTATTCTAAATCTATGAAGAAAGTTATTGGAAATTCGAAGGGAATTGCTTGGAATCTGTATAGTACTTTTGGTAACATGACCATTTTGATATTAATTTTCTCCATGCAAGGACCTGTGAGATTTTTCCAACTTCTAAGGTCTTCTACAATTTATTTCTTTAGTGTTGTATAGTTTTCATTTGTAGAGGTCCCTCACATCATTTGTTAGATTGTTTACCAAGTAATTTTAAAGCAATTGTGAATGGAGTAGTTTTTCTAATTTCTTTTTCAGTATTCATAAGTGGAATAAAAGAATGCACTTGTTTTGTGAATGTTGATTTTGTATCCTGCTCCTTGCTGAATTCATTTATGAACAGTATAAGTCTTCTGTGGGAAGGTTTTTTTTTT
>PVKS010051015.1:0-11318 GCA_004027875.1 Aplodontia rufa | reverse complement strand
CTAGGGTCCCCTGGGGCAAAATTGAAGGTTCAGGGAGCTCTGCAGGAGCAGAGTGGCTTTGCTTTTCCCAGAACTGACACCATCTTTCCAAGGCCGGGGATTGAACTGGGAAACGCTCTACCACTGAGCTACACCCCCAGCTTCGCCTTACAGTGGGGAAGCCAAGGCTCAGGGCCGGGAAGGGACAGCCCCAGGCCACATTTGGATCAGAGGCTCCATAACCTGGGCCTCCCTGACCAGGGTGGTCTCTGCTCCCAGCCCCGGCAGCAAGGCATGGGGAGACAGGAGGCCTGCCCAGATCATACGGCTGGCAAGACACCAAGGAGCCACTGGGCCACCCCCTGACCTGCTTGCTGCTGGGCCCTCCCTGCTTCTCAGGGCTGTCAGACCTAAGGAAGGGGATGGCAAAGGCGCTGACAGACTCCTTGAAGGAAGAGCCGACAGATAGGGGATGAGGGTGCACCTCTCCTGGAGCCACAGCAAACCACAAAGTGGGGAGTTCCTGGGGACACTGGACAGGATCCAGGGTGCCCTGATACTGTCATAAGTGCCCACCACCCAGCAGAGGGCAGGCGACCTCGTGTGAGACGGTCAGGAATCAGTGCCCACTTTTCCTGATGGCTCCAAGGAGCTTCCTGGGCCATCTCAGGCGAGTGCCAAACCTGTCATTGCTCTGGCTTCCCAGATAGGGGACCAAGGCAGGACCCAGCACAGGCTCTGGCCCATGGCCCAGGATCAAGAAGCACATCCTGAGAGGCCCCAGTCCCATGAGCTTCCAGGAGACCTTCAGAGGGGCCTGCCACAGCATCGGTGCTGTGGGCAAATCCAGGGCACTTGGCCAAAGCCCTTCCCCAGCAACATGGGCTGGAAAGGCACACAGCTGCTGCTGACTGCATCCAGAGGTTCCTCATCACACATCCCACAAAGCCTCTTGGGGCCCACTGTGCACCCGAGCAGGGACCCAAGAGCCCTGGCAGGTGCTGCAGCCCCTTTCCACACAGGGTTCCTGGCCCCAAGGCCAGCTGGGAGCCATCCTCTTCCTGGAGCGGGGTGGGCATGTGGCTGTGCCTCTGTGTTTATTAAACCAGAGGAAGTTAATGACTAAGAGGTGCCTGAGTTTGATCCTGCTGAAAATAAAACTCAGATCTGTGGGTAAACAAGAGGGAGCCTCCGGGCTGTCAGTCATCTTCCGGGGTTCCCATCCCAGGCAGGATTCCGGCTGGATCCAACCACTTCCAAAGGTGGGTGCTGGCCAGGTGCACACACCTCATGGGGCCGGCCCTGAGCCTTCTGTCAACCCATCACAGCTCCCTGAGTTCTCCATAAATGCTATGATCCCACACCCTTTATAGAACCACTGGAGGGGAGCAGGTGGCAGAGAGACATGCTTCTGAGGGCTGAGGTTTTAGAAAGGGAAGAGTCACAGTGGACCTGGGGGCTACCTCACCTCCATGCTGAGAGCCAGGGCAAGGGGCAGGGTCCTCATCTGGAAGGCAGGGGTCTGAAAAGACCCTGGCCCTTCCCCAGTTGAGTAGGGAGATGAGGCTAGGGCAGAGGTGGTCTGGGCACAGGGCTGAGCTTGGATGCCTCTGCCCGCTCTGACGCTGGCTCACTGTCCTACTGGGCCTCAGTTTCTCTGTCTAATGGAGGGATTGCATCAGAGGCTCTATCAGCTCAACGGCCAGGAGCTGGTGGGCAGAGTTGATGGATATTTCCTGACCAGGCAACGCCTCACCAACCCCGTTCTTCTCAAACCCAGCCTCGTTTTGAGGAGCTGAGATATTGCAGAAAGAGAAGCAAGGCTGTGTCCCTGCCTCAGTCCCCAAAACCTTCTACCAAATTCTCCCTGTGACTGCCAGAGACCATTCTGGGAGGTGGCCGAGGGAGCTGCCTACAGCAAAAAAGCCCCAGGGCAGCAAATATTAGAAGTCCAGCCCATGAGTGGCTAACACCCTCCAGCCCCATGCTGAAGAAAAAACCCCTGCCCCCATTCCTGTCACCCACACCTTAAAGACACCCAGACCCCTCCTCTGCAAGACCCACATGCTTGGAGCAGAGGAACATGGGGACGGTTCACAGGGCAGCAGATCCCTAAAGAAGAGTCCCAAGCGAAGGCTCATTATCAGGGCAAGATGGGAGCCTGAGTCACTGAGACTCTCCTCCAGAACAGGAGAGCCCCACGAGTCCCAGCCAAGTGGGAAAGGCTGCCATGGAGTGAAGGCTCAGTGCTAAGACTCTGGACCAGCCCCCATGACTCAGTTTCCCCACCCACTCCTGTTCACCAATCCCCCAGGGCACTGAGGGAATAGGAAGTTGAGAGCCATAGCCAAGTCTCCAACCTACCCAAGAAAGCTAGGCAGGCCCTGCTGGGCTTCCCACTGCCCTTAGTGTTGTTCTAGCTCTTTAACACTAGGGTCCAGCCTGCCCTAAGACACCCCTGAGGGGAGGGGACAAAGCCTGTTCCCACCACAGGGAGGCCTGAGTGCATCCCCTCCACTATTCACGGGCCCCTTGTCCTGGGGGATGCTGGACCCTTCTGGGAAATGGAGCAGGGCCGGCTGTGCTCTGCCTGGAGGAGCGTAAGTGCCTATATGTCTGCTGCCTTCCCCTCTCTGGACCATGGTGTCACTCTCAGGCTCCCAGAAGAGCACACAGTAGCCCCTCTACCCCCGTGGCTCTTCCAGCTCCCATGTCCAGGAATTCTAGGCTGGTCTCCCCAATTCTTGCCCTGCCCATCCCTTCTGGGAGGCCAACAGGGGCTCACGGAGCCTCAGGGAAGTGGCTGGGGATGGGTCGGGATGCAGAAAGGCACCACATTGGCCACAGCTGCCACCGCACATCTTGCTCCTATCTGGTGCCACTGGTTAGCACCAGACAGGAATAGGTGTCCCAGCAACCAAGGCGACCCCTGCCCTGCTCAAACTCCTGACCTTAACCAACACAGCAGGACGCAACTGACCCCTGCCCCTGCTCACCGTGTGACCCTGGACAACACCCTGCCCTACTCTGGCCTGTCGTTACCTCTATACCTTGGGATAGATGAAACCAAAATCCCCACAGTGGCTCCCCCAAGAGCCACCCAACAAAGAGCCACCCAAGGCCATTTGATACCCGAGCCTCAATGGGAAGAAATGGAATCCATGACAGGAAACAAAAGAGGAAGCACAAGGTGGGGGGAGATGAATGTGTCCACTGTCCCCGGCAACGCCACCATCTGCTCCAGGTTCACGCCCGGAAATTTATGGCCCTGTCACCTGGCCCCAGAGATCTATCTCCTGCCTGTCAGCCACTAGTGTTTCTCATCCTGCCACCCTCCCTCTGTACATATTTATATGCCACCCACCCAGGCACCTACAGGGTCTGCCTGTTTGTTGGTGGAGAAATATGAACACTCCAGGTCCGTGCATCTCCGCTCATAAATTTCTCCTGGTGCTCCTGGATCCAAGTCTGGAGACACTCAGAAATAAGGTCCCTGACCAATGGGGACTAGGTCCCTTCAGATGGGGGAGGACTACAGGGTAGGGGCTATGACCCAGGGAGATCGGAGAAAGGTTTCTTGAGTGTTCAGAAAATTATATTGAAATCTAGGGCTAGTGTGCACAGGTGCATGGATGCTGGGGACAGACATAGGCATGGGGCCCAGGCAAAGGCTGTAATAGAACTCGGTCATTCCAAGTCTGTCATAATTTAAGTCCCACTAATTTTTTTCTCTTGGACTGGAGTCCAAAGATTTAGGCCCGATGATTCAAATGACAACGTCTAAGGGAGAGGATACTCTCAGCTCCAGTCCTAAGCTCTTCTGGGGGCCTCGGCCACCTGTTTCTTGGAGGAGGGAGATGGGGAGCAGCCTCTCCCCAGCCCACATATGGGAAACCCACTTCCAAGGCACTTTAGAAATTGCCTGTTTTACAGAGTGAGTCCTGTGAGGGCAGTGGGGAAGGGACTTTGTTCTCCCTCCCGTCACAGCCCAGGTAGGTGCCCACAACCCTGTCCCCACTCCAGATCTGTCAAGCTAGGGAGTCTGGTTAAGGTGTCCATCCCAGCCTTTCCCAGCGTCACAAACTGCTTGCTGTATCATCCTGAAGGATCACAAGCAGCAGCCTGCTGCCACTGCTGGGGTAGCCCAAAACCTGGAGACAGAGTGGGCATGGCCACCAACCTTTCCAGCTAGGAGACCCTGAAGCCTTCTGCCCAATGGAGGTTTCAGGCCTCCCACACCACCAGCAGGGACCAAACCCTCTTAAATCCATAGGGTGAAGGGAGGTCCCCGTCTAAAGCTCTAGGTCATCTGGAATTCAGTGAAGAGAGACAAACCTGGGGTGGGATTCACAAGTCCATCTTCTCAATACTTGTTCAACTAAAAGATGAGAACAGGAAGGACCTGGGAAGAGGAGGCCAGGGGGCTGGCTATGCCCCCCCCCAAAAGAGGTTATTTGTGGTTTTTAAAGAGACATAAATCCCATTTACTCTGTTACTCTGTTTCCTCTCCTTGCTGGGTAAGAGCTGGGAGGGTGCCTGTCTAGGAAGCTGTTCCCACAAGATAAAAGAGGGGAAGTTCACCCTTCATCCTTCTATATCTTCTATATCCTATCTAGAGCTCCTGTTCCCAAGGATCCCAGGATCTCCTGGAAACTTTCTGCACAGCCTCGGGACAGTGTAAGGGGCAAGTGACAGACACGGCCCACTGGCTTTTTTGGACATGCAAGAAAAAAAGGTGCCCTCACTTGAGATTTTGCTGGGAGGTATATAGCTGGGCCAGGCTCCCAAGGTCTGGACTCTTACATGCTGCTAAGTCTTTGTTTCTCAAAAAGCATTATTATTATCATTATATTCATATGACCCCATCTTACAGATGTGAAAACTGAGGTCCTCTGTCACCTAACCCAAGGTCAAACAGCAGATGCCTAAGAGAGTCTGATTTTGATTTCAGAGACTGTCATTTCTTTGTGTGTGTGTGATGGCCCGGGCACCACCCTAAAAAAAAAAAAAAAAAAAAACCTTGAGCCAGGAGACCCTAGAGCCAGGGTGGAGAAAAGAGGTTCAGTAGCACCCCCAACCCCACAGAGGGATGACCGTGAGGAATGTCCGGGGTGGGGGCAATCCAAGTTGGGATCAAAGTCCCCCACTCCCATGCCAGGGTTTCATCCCACAGGTACACACCATGGAATGTGGCCCCTCCCCGAATGTGGCCAGTCCTGGCTGCTGAGTGAGGAGGCTGTCCAGGTCTGGAGCCAGAGCTGCGGCGTGGGGTCAGGGCCAGGGATGGTGATGTCTGCAAGCTGGGGTCAGGGACTCAGGGGCAGCACCTCGGTCTCCGGGAAAGGCACGGGCTGCCAAGGGAGGGCCGACCGCCTGTGGCAACGACTCTGGGGGGCTGGCTTGGGTGAGGGCGGAGAAGGGGGACCGCCAGGTGTAGAAGTGCTGGGGAAGAGGGCAGCTCCCAGAGAGGACAGATTGTGCGGACTGCGGGTAGTGACTCCGAGGCGACAGACCGACCCCAACCCCGGCCAGTTCTGCCTGGCAAGGCCAGCGCCTTATCCGCCGCCAAGTTCCTCTAACTTTGCGCTGCTGGGATCGCGCGCGGGGCCCCGGACGCACCCGGAGCCTCCGGCGCACGCAGAACGCGCGGGGTTACACAGTGGCTCGAGGTGGCGGGGCCTGAGCGCTGACCCTGGAGTGACCTAGGTCCCACGTCCCCCGGTTCGGCGCCCAGGCGCGCTCGGACGCGGGCTCCACGCTTACCTGCCCGGCCCCGCCGCGGTTCCGGGGCTGCGCCCGCCGTTACTGCCGCCGCCACCGCTGTCCTTCAGGCTCTAACTTCGCTCTCAGGATTGAAATTCCTCCCCAGCTTCGCCCATCGATCTGCACGCGCCCCGCCCCTCGCCGCGGCCCGGGAGGGGGGGTTCGCTCTCGCCTCCCCACCCCCCACCGCCCGCCCTCGCTCGCCCGCGCTCCCTCCACCCCCCTCCGCGGCTCGAGTCCGGCTCAGCGCTGCGCGCCCTCCGCTCCCTCCCCCGCCTCCCGAACCTCTCTGCTCTCGCACTGGGCTCGCCGCCGCGCTCTTTCCCTCCGCCGGGCCCGGGCTCGCGCTGCTCCGACAAGCTGGGCAGTGTTAGGAAGCAGAGAGGGGTATCCTCGAGGCCCTTCCCACCCACATCTAAATGGGGACAGTTGCTGGACCTGCCACGCACGACCCTCACCACTTTAAGAAAAGCCAACACATTCTCAGGACCCTGGAGCTCCCGTGGGGAAAATCGCAGAGGGCTGGGACCTAGGGGTGGAGAACCCGGGGTGCAGGAAGGTCTGGCTCCCCCTCCCAGCCCTGGTCTCCCTTCTTCACTCACTCACCCCAACCTCTGGAATGACTTGGGGGGTGGTCCCCGAGTATTCCTCAGGCTTAGCCTGACACAACCTGCGTGTGCAGAGGCCCCCAGTCCTCGTTTTACAAGAGGGGAAACTGAGCCCGAGGAGGTCCAGAGCGTTGTCCCACGCCACACAGTGCATCCGAGGCAGAGCCTGAGGATAGCCCAGACCCTCAGGATGGAGCCCTCTGGACATCTCACCCTGTCCGCATGCACACACAGCCCCCTGGACAAGTCCAATTCACCCCATCCGTACCTCAGCCGGCCCCCATTCCTCAGCCAGCTCCCATCCACTCAGCCGGCTCCCATCCCCTCCGCCGTCCCTGCGGGGGGGCCCCCTCCCTGCTTCCCGTCCCCGCCCGCTTCTGACTCCCGGCCTCAGTACCCCCGGCACGCTCTCGCTCCTCGCCAGCAGCTGGGCAATTCACCGAGCATACAAAGGAGTTGACTCAATTCAAAGGCAGCAAATCAAGATAAATCCTATCGTGTGTGGGGACCGGAGAGGGAATGTGAATGAACGCCCACAGCACCAGCGAATCCTATATGAACTGGCCTTAAGGAGAGTGGGGGTGGGGGTGGGTGGGTGTGGTGGGTGGATGGGGGTGAGTGGCAGTGCCTGGCCTGTCATGAAGAGTTTGTCAGGAATCTCAATGGGGAAGTGGGCTTTGAACTGCCTTCCCCTGCCATTGGGAGCACTAGCTGGAATTTAGGAATTTAGGATTTTGTGGGCCTCCTCCTGCTAGCTGGGTGGGGCTCTTATGGGGGGCAGCTTGGACAGAAGTCATTGTCCCCCCCTTTTTAATGAGTCCCGGGTGTCACAGAAATAATCACACCCAGGTTGATGAGGCAGAGAGAACAGCCTGGCCTTTGGGGGTATCTGAGCTGTAGCCTTTCTCTTTGGACTACCAAGAACCTGGACTCCAGTCACAGCCAGGCCCCAGGCCAAGGCCAGGCCCTTACTTATCTACCACATTGATACTAGAAGCCTCTGATGTGCCAAGCCTGGGCCCATGGACCCTGGGGTGGAAAGCAAAAAGGCATCATTTCCTCTCTGCCAAGTCTAAGAGACCTGGCATCCACCTAGGGAAAAGGCAAACATCCCCCAGAGTCTCCCTGGTCACTCTGTAAGGTTCTCTGGACAGGTCAACCCTGCAAAGGGAATGAATAGGAGAGGTTTGAGGCAGTCCTGACCATTAGCTGGCCAAAGTGGCCGTCTCCCCGGTTCTGGCAGGCTCCCCCAGACCTGCCCTGCAAAGCATAGTAGGGAGTCGTCCGGAAGAAGCCTCTGGACCTTTTATGGGCGTCGCCTGTGTGCCAGGGACTGTGCTGGACGCCTGGCTAGAGCTACACCACGTCCTCTCCAATACGCAGCAGGCACGGGGATTGGGAGTTCCTTTCCGCCCGGTACAATACAGGTGGAGATCCCAGAGTACTCCTGACCGGTCTGCCAGACCACTAGGCAAGTTACATGGCACTCAGGGTCAGAAACGCGGGCTTGGGGCTAGAGGTCAGTTGCAGGGGTGAGTAGGAATCCCTGCCAGAGGGTCCAGAATCCCGCGCTAGAGTCAAGCGCCCTGCTAGAGGGTAGGCGAGTAGGGATTGGAGGTGGAGCCGACCAGCAGGGGATTTGACCCTCCCGGTAGCTCTCTAACCCCGGACTGAGGCTGGGACAGAGTCCCAAGAGTCCCACCGTACCGCCCCTCCCCCGTGGCTGCACGTAGGGGTGGCCTGAGTGTAAGTCATTAATTCTGTTACAGAGGCGCAGGAGGACGTCTGTCAGGTACCCAACACCTCACTCCACGCCCCATGCTCCTCCCCAAGACCCAAAGAAGCGGAAACGTTGCGACACTTCGCTTACCAAGCTGAGACTGCTGGAGCCGACACTAGAGCGCAGGGGGGCGTCAGGGTCCGGGAGTTAACCCAGAGGGGGGCGGGGCCGGAGACCGGCCCTGGGAACAAAGATTCCTCAGCTGTTCCGGGGCTAGACTCTGCAGACCCCGAGGATTAGAAGTACCCGGTATTACTTGTCCTCCCAAATCCTAGAACACTAAAGCTCTGACCTGAGTGTTGTGTGGGATGAGGGTGGAACCCTCTTGGGCCCTCAGGGTGCGCGAAGGCGACACTGGTCGGACGGCATGAAGACTGCACATGCAGCTGTAGCTATAGAACCGAAATCCGTTCAGGAGCTTCGCAGGTTCACTCTGATCTCCACAGCCCTCTCCGCTGTCGCCCATAGACTCCCCGCCCCAAGCCTCTTGTGTTGTGCATGGGGAGGTGGGTGGGAGGTTCTGAGATTTGTTACTGGAGATCCTCACTTATCCCTGGCAGGCTGGCCCCAGGGCCTCACGCCCATCCGGCCAAGGACTTCGTGGCAAAGGGTGCTTGTACAGCGCGAGCCCAGCGGGCCCCTGACCGGTGGCCACATTCCAGACCGTGCAGTTTGGGAACAGAAAAAGTTAGGGGGCGACACTCCGAGACAGGAGAGGAGAGAGTGGGAGGAGAGCAGGAAGAAGGAACCACAGCGTTGGGGGTATGAGAGCTAGGGAGGGGTAACTCTGGCTGGGGTCTCGCCTCAACCAGCAGCTAAGTACACCTCGCTCCGGTCACTGGCGCCTGTTAATAGCCGGGAGCCTGGTGTTTCCTGCGAGCTCGGGCAAGGGCCGGCAGAGCCCGGCAACTAGGTTGGGGTGAAGGTGCGGGTCCTGCAATATCCTTCTCAGAGGTCCAGTGGCAAGGGGCAGCGGCTGCTTGTCCCAAGCCCGCAGTGCGAAGCTAGCCTCCCACAGCCCACTCCCTCTCGACGTCCGACTACAAGACCGGTTTCAGATTGCGGGGCGATAGTCTCTGGGCCAACTTGGGGCGCCGCGGCTATCCCGGCGCTCTCAAAGGCAAGAACACACCCTTCCCCCTCTCCTGACTCCGCCCATCTTTCACTCTTAGAGAGCTCAGCAAAGTTTCGGGGTCCCTTTGGCACCCCCCAGCCCGAGGGGTCCCAAACCCTGGCCCTTCCAGCCGGCGTCGGGGAGGGAAGTTTGTATTGCCGGAGCGCGGCGGCGGCAGCGAACTTCAGGTGAGCCTGCCTTCGAACCCTTTGGGTGGGTGGAGGGCGCCCGCGAGCCGCGGACTAAACGCTGCATCCAAAGCCCCACGGGCGGGGGGACACGGCCCCCGCGCGGACGCCCTGGGCAGGGCGCGAGGATTGGGGCAACCAGAGAGCCGCTGGGGACCCCGCGCCGCCTCCGCTGCCACCGGGAGGGCATCTTCCCCGCCCCCCACCCAGGGGCAGCGACCTGGCGACCCTGCAGCTGCCGCAGAGGGGCCCCTTCCCCCCGCTCCAGGCAGCCCCCTCCCCCTCTGACCCCTTCCTACCTGAGCCCGAGTGCGGGCTGGGGGCTTGAGGCACGGTCACCGGCGAGCACAGCGCGCGCGCCCAGGTCCCCAGAGCGTGGCGGCGGCGGCTTCTCCTGCTTCCTCCTCCTCTTCCTCCTCGGGGCTCGCCGGCTCCAGACAGACCTCCTCCCCCTCCCGTCCTGCCCGCCCCTCCCGAAGCCCGCGGGGCTGGGCTCGGCCTGCGACGGGGAGCCGAGAGGAGCCGGCAGGAGCCGGGCTGCGGCGCTCACTGCGTCAAGCGCGGGGCGAGCGCGGGGCGGCGGCGGAGACCGCGCGCTCGGAGCCCAGAGCGGACCGGGCAGGCGGGGCAGCGGCGGTGCCGGGGACGCGGAAGGGCCAGGCGGCTCCGGCTCCGGCTCCGGCTCCGGCGCGGTGGCGGCGGCCACGGCCGCGCTGAGGTTGTAGCACATTCTTCCTGGGCGCGAGGAAGGTTTAACGTAGGAGTCCGCGCGGGGAGGGCTGGAGTAGAGGGCGGGGGCCAGGGGGCGGCCGGAGGGGCGGGCGGCGAGTGTAGCTGTCCGCACGTCGGTGAACCCGGGGGTGGTGTCCGGAGGGGAACCAGGAGGGGAAGTTGCAGCGAGCGCTGGGGAGGGCGTGGGAAGTCTAGAGACCCCCAAACCTCCTCCCCTCCCGCCCTTCGGCCCCCTGTCCCCGCCACAGGCCACCAAGCAGCTACGAGGCTTCCCGGTGGAGCAGAAGCCCCCGAATGTCTAGGGGTTGGGACCCTTCGTGTCAATTGGAGGTGGATACGTGAGGCGGGGACGTGCACGCGCTTGCGGACACGGCTTGTGCACACACACACACACACACACACACACCAGGAACCGCGTGGAAGTTGACCCTAAATCAGACCCTGTGTGGGCGCGCGCGTCCGTAAGTGTCAATGCATAGCCCTCGGGGGCGCGCGTTTCGTGGCGTGGGGAGGGCTGGGCACATACCGGGGGTGGGGAGGTGGGGCGAGAATGTAGTCAGGCCCTTGGGGACCAACATCCTCGGGGGCTCACTCTTCGGCAAGGTCGCCGACCCACTCCCACTGCCCCTCCCCTCCTCTTCGCTCGTCCCCACCCCCTTTCAGCTGGGAGAAGGGGGTGCGTGAGATCAGGCTGACACCTTCCAATTCCCGGAAGGTTCGGTTTAGCGGATTTCCCTCCCACCAGTCCTCTCCCTTTCTTTCGCCTCCGATTCCCGGCGGAACCGAAGCCCCTCCCTGGGTCCCGAGCCCAGGTGCCCTCCAGATCTCCCCGAGCACTCTCCCAGCGGCCACAAAATCTGCCAGGGCGGCTCCCACTCCCCAACGCCCCTTCCTCAGCCGGCAGCTTTGCTTTGGGTGAAAATT
This sequence comes from Aplodontia rufa, assembly GCA_004027875.1. Classification (NCBI taxonomy): domain Eukaryota; kingdom Metazoa; phylum Chordata; class Mammalia; order Rodentia; family Aplodontiidae; genus Aplodontia; species Aplodontia rufa. The sequence goes on along the minus strand of PVKS010051015.1, from coordinate 230 downwards.
GCAAATCAGGCTCAGGAGCGCCCTCGCGGGGTGCCGCCTGCTCGCAGCTTCTTGAACCCGGTGTGAGAAGCTGCGGAGCCCCGGACCCCACCATCGCCGACGCGACCCTCTGAACGCCACTCCCTGCGCCGCGGGAGCCAGGCTACCCGAAACAGCGGGGCAAAGGCGGAGAGAGGCTTGGGCCCGGCAGCGAGCGGGAGTGAGCACTACAAAGGGCGGGAGGCTGCCGG
>PVKS010051014.1:0-11319 GCA_004027875.1 Aplodontia rufa | reverse complement strand
ATGGAACCAACCCAGATGCCCCTCACTTGACGAGTGGATACAAAAACTTTGGTACATATATACAATGGAATACTACTCGGCTATTAGAGAAGACGACATTATGGCTTTTGAAATCAAATGGATGGAGATGGAAAGAATTATGCTAAGTGAAGTATCCCAATCTCAGAGACTCAAGGGCTGAATGGTTTCTCTCACCGGTGGATGCTAGAATACATCGGAAAGCAGTATGTTAGACGGCTAAGCTAATAATAACTTCAAATTGTATGATTCTTACCGCAACAGGGGGATGACTCCCTAGGTTACTTGGAGGCATAGGCTGGGGGACAGGGTGCGGGAGGGCTTCGGAAAAACACCTAGGAGACTGGAGGGTGGGAATAAAGGGGGAATCATCTCAGAAGGAAATCTCTGACCTCCACAAGATATCCATTTAACTCAGGAGTTCTTCTAGGGGAAACGGCAACATGGGCATCCATGACATGGCATTAGCTCTGGATAATTAAGTATATATACATTTGTTATTGAATGTTTGATTGTTTCTCCCTCAACTGTAATTCTATAATTCATCTAATAATAATAATAATAATAAAGCAATCTTAAGACTGTTTGAATCATGCTGCGCATCAGAGGCCTCAATCTGGTAAGGTTTCCATGTAAGGCATAGACAGCACTCACTGGTTCTATTCACATGGTGCTGGGAGTCACAGACAACACAGAAAAGTAGGGAAAAAAACCCAGAACTTGAAGACTGGGGCATAACAAATCACCTCTCATTTTTCACATACTCGGAAGAAGAATCTGAAAGGCTCTACAATAAGCCATTAGCGCTGATTTAGTAAGGTCACTGGCTATAAGGTCAATATAAAAAAATCATGTTGATATATAGAAAATATACAAAGTGATATCACTGAAAATAGCATCAGAAACACCAACTATGAGAAGATATATAAACATGTATAGAAAAGTCTATCAACCAAAGGTAAGATATGCTTATCAATATGCATACTAACTGTAATGGACTGAAATACATGTTTAAATTCATGAATTCATGATACCAGAAAAACATTTTCACTGGTCAGCATCAAAGGATGATGAACTATTTCAAAAATGTAAAGAAAGGAAAACAATCCAACTTTTTCTGCACCAACTATACTCCAGGTAAACAAACAATCTCCAAGGGTACGTTTAATAGAAATACTGCAGGTAATGACAGAATCTGAGTATCACTCACAACTCCTAATAAGACCATGGCAAAGACCATCAATGGCTGCTAACCTCACAAAGAGAAAGACCACCCAGACAAGGTGTCTTCTCCTAAGAGTTCAAAATACCTCTCTGAAACATACTTGCTAAAAACTGAATTTGAAATCTAGATTTTCTTGGGGGGAGGGAGAGGGAACAGGGATTAAACCCAGGGGCGCTTAACCACTGAACCACATCCCCAGCCCTTTTTTGAGACAGCCTAGCTAAGTTGCTGAGGCTGGCTTTGAATGCAGAATCTTCCTGCCTCAGTCTGAGCTGCTGGGATTATAGACATGCGCCATCACACCTGGTTGAAAGTCTCTAGATTTAATACTAGCTTCAGGAAATATAACAGAGGAAACTTAAATGGAATCATGCAAGAGATATAAGAAGCAAAACTGAGATTGTGGGAAATTCTATACAAAAGACTTTTGTCAGAAATAAAGGAAATTTATAAAATGTGTACTTAATATACAAATTTCACTGTAAAAATGTAATTGTTATCCTTAATCTGTGTACCATTTATGATAGGGGAAAGACCATTAATTTTAAGGTGTGCTAACTGAATCATGCTGCCCTTATCTTTCACATATATATCAATATATTTTTCATAAAAAATAACATGTCTAACATCTGCTCTTGCTCTTAACATAATGCAGGCTGGGGAAGAAAACATGAAACACAATTATTCATGTTTTTTTTTAAACAATGGTTGGAGCTTCATGATGGGTACATGTAGACTCATTTGCTTCTCTCTACTTTTGTATACCCCCAAATTTCCATAAGAAAATGGTGCATAATGGCATTTTAACATGTCATTCCCTATATAAAATTCTTAAAAAGCTCCCTTCTGACACCAAAGTGAGAACATCTGCTGGATTTAACTTTCCATTCTAAATTCCAGCCTCAAAAACTAACATTTTCTCTAAAAAATGTTTCCCCCCACTCTATAAATTTTAGCACACCAAATTTTACTCATCTTTCAATGCTTGTCTCAGAATCTTAGAGCTAAAGAGTGGATTCAACTATATTAGTGGTTTTTGAGCACTTTTAGGAATTTTGGTGTAAATTTAGAAGCTGTTCTTCAAGTAAGCTACCTTGTAGAACTGAATACATAACACAAGAAGTAAAAAGTAGAGCTGCTTTTGATGAAGGGCAGCCAGGAGATCTTCCCATCAAACCTCCATCCCTGAACAAAGAATGAGAATAAAAACTTCATTGTTGAAAGCTAAGAGTAAATAATTAACCTCAATGTTGGGGTTCATGCCTGTCCTCTGACTCTTTTACTAGAACCCAGCTCTTTTATCCTTTATAACCCAGCTCTTTTATCCTTTATAAAGTCTCTCTTGATACCCCACCTAGATATCTTTCCTTCCTCTAAGCCAAAACAGAAGTAACTGAACACACATAGTAAGTATATAGACACACTATGTATTGAACAAATGTCATACTTACCACATTTCCCCCCTCAAAACTGAGTACTTTTTGAAGAAATAGTTTTTTTTTTAACTGATTCTCATAACAGTGCCTAACTTAGGATAATTTTAATTAGGCAGAACCTTCACCAGCAAATATTAACTATTTGGTGCTTTCCCACGTCATCTATGAGCAAAATGCCCACAAATGTAAAGAGTCAAGAGAAGATCAGAGATCTTGTATTTTCAAAGGCAAATTCATTATTAAGAAAAATAATAGAAATAAAGGCAGGAAATCTGCTATGAAAGCAAACAGCTTAGTAGAGAGATTAAAAAATATTTAACAAGGAAATGCTAGCTGGAGAAATAAGCAATAAATTGCATATAATTCATTGAATTAAATTTATGTTTATATTGTTCCATATGAAACTGTCCATATTTTATCCTTTTTAATCCACAAAAAATGACAACTGCACCTGGTTCAACCTATTAAGTGCAGTCTAGCTCACTGAAAGATGTCTTTCCAGAATGATTTCCCTCTTCATCAACTAAACCTTACAATTATTTTTAGACTAGACAACAAAAGAACCTACATTATAAGACACTATAATAGTTCATATATGTTGGGTGGGAGACTCATAAATTTAGTAAAGTGGAAGCTAACGGGCAAATTCAAAACAGTAATGTTTAATGCATCTGATAGAAAAGTAAGGAATAGGGTGAAGAGGCTAAGAGGATATGGGACAAACTCATAATTTCACTGAAGATCTAAATTCTTAACTTATGAGCAAACTTTCCCTTTTCATCTAACAGCTATATACACAGATAAATATAAAGCTAAAGTCTCTTTTTACCTATAAATTAGAAATCCTTGATTTAAATCAAAGTGGATTAAATCAGATATAAATAGATGCTGTAGGACACTTGCAAATGCACAATGTTACTTAAAGCATACGTGAAAGTTAATAAATCATCAAACTATTTCCTAACTTGGTTATGAACATTTTCTGCATTTATACATACTATGTGTATTCTAGAACTCTTCTGATATGAGAGATGATGCTTCAGTCACCAATTTTTGTCTAGCATGTGACTGGCAAATATTAGGCAATCAAATGCCTGCTGAATTAATCAATAAATGACTAAGAACTATTTTTATTCTTGGGGTTTTTTTTATAGAATATGTCTTTTTTTTTTAAAGAGAGAAGGACAGTGAGAGTGAGAGAGAGAGAATCAATTTTTATTGAGTGTTGGGGCTTGAACCTGTGTACTTGTGCATGCATGCTGGGCAAGCGTAGCAACTGTCAAGCCACACTACAGCCCCCTTGGCTTCTCTTTTTAATTAAGAAGAAAAGTTAGATACCAGGACACAATGTTGAATAACATAGATGTGTGGAGAGTTATAAGGCAAAATCTTAGGAGAAAATGAATTCCCTTTTAAACTACTAAAATGGTAGTGCCCTTATGTCTATAAAAATAAATGTAAAATTTCTACATGTTGATTCAGGTAATTCTTAAGGAAAAGAAGTGAAAAACTCATGTTTCAATGTAAGCTGACATGAATATTTACAAATTTTTACAATAGCTGGAAGTTGCTTGTTGCACGATTCTGATTTTGAAAGTTGAAAACCTCTGTTTAAAAAATATTTTTAGCAGTCAAAACACACCAAAAAATAAAAGGTTTTTAATATGCCAGTGGCCATGCAATTTACACACTGAACTGCTCTACACAGGGAGGTTTCACAATCCAGGAGCCATAGCCATGCTGCTGCAAGTAGGACTTCAGTAAGGCTTTAGCCTCTTGGTAGGCGCCAGACAAACGCTAAAGAGACAAAAAAAATCAAAGTTATACCAAACCAGCAGATGTTACCTGTGAAAAGTTATGCAGCCCTAATACTGTTTAACTTTACATTTTAAACAATTAATGAAAAAAATTTCTATTATTTTTCAATATTATTTTTGAATCTAAGTTTCCTATTCAACACCCCCACAGGGTAACTTTGCTTTTTATTTAACATCTTTTTTAATTAAAAGGGTAAACATAATCATTAAAGAAAATTTGAAAAAAATCAAAGAAATATAAAAACATAAAAACTACTTATCCCCAAACTATAGATAACCATCATTAATAATCTGGTGTGTTTTCATCTTCTATAAATGAACATACAAATGAACTTTTAAAAACATAACTTTGGATTGGAGTGGTGGCTTGGCAGATACGGTGCTTGCCTGGCATGTGCAAGGACACAGGTTTGAACCCCAGCACCACATACAGAACAAAGTAAGCAATGAAAATCACATGAAAAATTAAATAAAATTGATTTTCTCTTTCTTTCTCTATCCCCCCCTTTTTTTTAATAAAAAGGGAGAGTGAGAGAAAGAGAGAGAAAGAATGAATCAATTTTTTATTTAATTTTTCATGTGGCCTTTGTTGCCCAGACTCTACTGTGTAAATGGCGCTGGGGTTCATCCCTGCATACTCCTGCATGCCAGGCAAGCACCCTAGCTGTAGACTCTGAGCCACTACTCCAACCCCTTCGTTAAAAAACAAACAAATGTAACTTTACTAAAGTATAATTTACATACCATAAAATTCACCCATCCAGCTGTAAACAAATCTATTTGCCTTAAAAAAGCTGCACTATGCCCACCTGCAGTCAACCTGTATTCCTGTGCTTGGCCCTAGCCGTAAGCAATCACAGATCTACTTTGCTTCTAGAAGTTTATTTTTTCTAAAAATTTCATTTCTATTTTGTTGGACTTCTTCCAATTAAAATAATTATTTCCTATTCATGTTGTTTCACATATCAGTATATCCTTTTTTTTTTTTTTTAAGAGAGAGGGACAGTGAGAGAGAGAAAGAGAGAAAGAACTTTAGTTTTTCACATGTCCTTAGTTGCTCCAACACTTTGTTGTGTACGTGGTGCTGGGGTTTGAACCCGGGTTCTCGTGCTTGCCAGGCAAGCGCTGAAACCGCTGAGCCACCGCTCTAGCCCCTCAGTATATCCTTTTTATCACCAATTAATATTCCATTTCCAACATATCACACGTTGTTAAAGCATTTTCCACCTTGTTTATCCATTGCTTCTAGCTTTGGGCCGCTGGCATGATGCTGCCATAAACATTACAAGTCTGTTACGTACAAGTTTTTTGTTCTCGGGTATCAAGCAACAAGCACTGCTCTTCACTTGGTGAATCTGTTTACCTTAAAACATGGAACTGGTTTTCACAGTGGCAACACCATTCTCCAATCCCTCTGGCAGTAAGTGTGGGCTCTAGTCTCTTCCACATCTTCAACAGCACCTACTATGGCCAGTCTTGTGGCTTTCAGTGGGCTTCAGTCTCTTCCACATCTTCAACAGCACCTACTATGGCCAGTCTTCTGGCTTTCAGTAGGCTTCAGTCTCTTCCACATCTTCAACAGCACCTAGTATGGCCAGTCTTGTGGCTTTCAATGGGCTTCAGTCTCTTCCACATCCTCAACAGCACCTAGTACAGACAGTCTTGTGGATTTCAGTGTGGTTTCATTCTCTTCTCTCCGATGAATAACAAGGCTATGCATCTTTTATATTTTTATTACTCACTTGTATATATTGTCTCTTTTTAAAAACTGAATTATTTTATTAATGAGTCATAAGGACTTGTTTACGTATTTTGGATCCAAGTCCTTTGTCAACATATGATTTATAAGTATGTTCTCTCAGTATTTTCTCTGGGGTCTGTAATTTCATTTTCTTAACGACTAGAAAAGTAAACTAAATTATGGAGTTTTTAGTATCATATCTGAGAAAATTTTCCTAAGAATGTATTTTCTCACTTTTTATCTGGAAATTTTACAGTTTTAGCTTTTTTGGGTAATTCATTGTAGTAATGGAAAATGGACTAACACACTCAACACTCTAGCACCGTTTGTGGAGAAAACTATTTTACCCTCTCACTGAATTATGTTGGCACCTTTGTACAAAATCAACTGACTGTGTTTGCATGGGTTTCTGTTCTATTGGTCTCTCCGTAATTATATCAACACACGGTCTTAATTACTGTTGCTTTATGCAGGCATTCCTTATTTTATGTGCTTCATTTAATTATGCTTCTTAGCAGTTTGTATTTGTGTGTGTGTGTGTGTGTGTGTTTTAGCAAAAGGAAAGTCTGTGGTAACCCTGTGTCAGTCAAGTTTATTGGCACAAATTTTATAACAGCATGTGCTCACTTCATTCTGTGTCCTTTTGTTAATTCTTACAGTATTTTAATTTTTTTCATTATGATTACATCGGTGACAGGGGTCTGTGATCTCTGATGTTACTGCTGATTGTTCTGAGGTACCATGAACAGTAGTACTCCTATAAGTGAACTTAATCAATACCTGATGTGCTTGTCCTGTGCTCCACTGATGGTTGTTTCCAGTCTTTCTCCCTTTTCTCAGGCCCCTCTATTCTTTGAGACTGACAGTGTTGAAATTAGTCTAATAAATTACCCTACAACAACTTCTAAGTCTTCAAGTGAAATGAAGGCACACATCTGTCGCTTTAAATCAGTTAAGCTTATTGAGTTAAGCATGTGAAACACAGAGACAGGCCCAAAGCTAGGCCTGCTGCACTAAACTGTGAGCCCTGCTGTCAATGTAAAGGAAAAGCTCACGCAGAGATACTCTAGTGAACACATGAACGTAAAGAAAGCCAAACAACCCTACTGCTGATAATGGAGAAAGTTCTAGTGGTCTGTCCAGAAGATCAAACCAACCATGCCATTTTCTTAAGCCAAAGCTTAATTCAGAGCAAGGCTCCAACTATGAAGGCTGTGAGGTGAGGAAGCCGCAGCTGGAAAGTCTAAAGTCGACTCCACAATGAAAGTGCCAGGCGAAGCCCCAAGTGCTGATGTAGAAACTGCAACAAATTATCCAGAAGACCTAGCCAAGATAACCGATGAAGGTGACTACACTAGTCACCTTCTACATAGATGAAATAGACGTATAGGAAGGAGGTGTCATCGAGAGCTTTATGAAAAGGCAGCAACTGGATTCAAAGCTTCAAGGGACAGACTGACTACTGCTAGAGGCTAACACTGCTACTGACTTCAAGTTGAAGCCTCCTTTACCACTCTGAACATCTGACAGTACTTATAAAATCAACCTAATCTGCCTGTCATTTATAACTGAAACAATAAGCCCACTCCTCAAGACCTACTACTCAGGAAAAAAGATGACTTTCAAAATCTGACTGTTCCTTGTCAATGCACATGGTCACCCAGAGATCTGCAACAAGGACACTGTTTCTATGTCTGCCAACATGATATCCATTCTATAGCCCATGGGGTCAAGGAGTAATTCTGCCTTTCAGTCTTATTTAAGAAACACATTTCATTAAGACTTTATAGCTGCTATAAAAGATGACTCTTCTGACTGATTTTGGCAAAGCAAACTTAAAACCTTCTGGAAAGGATTCACCATCCTCGATGCCACAGAACTTTTATGATTCATGGGATGTAGTAAAAATATCACAAGAGGAGGCTGGAAGAAGTGGATTTCAAGCCACATGGAGGAATTTTGAGGGGTTTAAGACTTTGGTGGACAAACAGGTGGTAGAAATAGCAAGAAAACAGGAGTGAGAAGCCCGAAGAGTGACTAAACTGCTGCAATCTCATAAAACTGATGAACAGGGAACTGCTCAAAAGGGTGAGCAGAAACAATGGCTGCTGAGATGGAATGTATTCCAGGTGAACAGGCTGTGAACACTGTCGAAACAACAAAGGATTCAGAATTATAAATTAGCTTATTTGACAAAGCACTGGTAGATTTTGAGTGTGAACTGACTCCAATTTTGAAAGAAGTTCTACTGTGGGTAAAAAGCTATCAATCGTTCTACAGAGAAGTCCTCCAGGAAAGGAAGAGTTGATTGCTATGAAACATCACTCCACAGACTCCACCCTCATCAGGTGGCCACCACCACGGAGGCAAGACCTGCCAACAGCAAAAGCCATCACAGCACATATCAAAGGCCCAGGTGACTGTTGGCACTTTAGCAAGTAAGGATTTTTAAGTAAGTACATTTTTTAGAAATAATGCTGTTAAACTTTTAATGGACTACAGTATAAATGTAACTTCCTATGGACTCAATTTTCTGAGACTTGCTTTATTGCCATGGTTTTAGAATTGAACCTGTGGTGTCTTCAAGGTGTATCTGTAGTTAAGTTTTGAAACTAAATAGTTCTCCAATTTTGTTCTTTTTCAAAATTGTTCTGGATTTTCTAATTTTTAAATTTCCCTATCAATTTTACCATTGGCTCACCAATTTCTACACAAAAGTCTGCTGGGATTTTGATTTTGCATTGACACTACAGACTAATTTGGAGAGAAGTGTCATCCTAACAGTATTGAATTTTCCAATCCATGAATGTTGGATACATCTCATTTATTTAGGTCTCCTTTAATTTCCCTCAGCAATGTGTTGTCATTTCTAGTTTATAGGTATTATGGTTCTTTTGTTGAATTTACTCCCACCTTTATTTCTGGGACTGTGTGGATGACCCTTTTTCTGGGATATAGATATACAATTTATTTTTCTATATTGATCTTACACTGTGACTGTGCTAAATTCACATATGACGTAGTTTTTGTTTCTTGGAGATCACATATTATTACTTTAGTTTCTTGAGGTCTGTGATGGTTATCTTTCTTTCATTCCAAAGGATATTTTACCTACAAGATTACATCATTTAGGAAGAAGGCAAATTTATGTTCTTCCTCTCTGGCACAGATACCTTTTATCTGGCTGCTTTGGCTTTGATGAACATAACTCTCAAGTGGTGAGACCCACTCCTCTTGCTCTCCCCGCCAATCCTGGGTGGGAGGAGGAGGATTCAGTCTTCTTATATTAGTGTCAATGGTTGGCTTTTCATTGAGGAATTTTATTTTTTTATTTGTTCAGCATATTTATTGTGAATGAATGTTGGGCTTTGTTGAGTACATTTTGTACATTAAGATAATTGTGAATTCTAAACTTGATTTATTCATATAGCACCATCAAATAATATCCTGATGTCAAATCAACCTTGCAGTCCTGTTATAAAACTCCTTAGATATAATTATTTTTGTATTTGTATGGTCTGGATTTGATTTTTCAACATTTTGCTAAGCATTTTCACATCTGTGTTCATGACATGATAATGGCTTGCAGTTTTCATTTGTGATGTTTCTATCCAGTTTTGGTATCATAGTAATACTGGCCTTGTAAAATGAGAGGGAAAATACTCTGTCTCCCTTTTTCCTGAAAAAAAGCTTTTGTAGGATTTGTATTACATTTTATAATTAGAATTTGTCAATGAAGCCATATATGTGCCTGGAATTTTCTTTGGAGAAAGAATTTCAAAAATGCAATTTCTCATTTAAGTTCTACTTATATGTGATATTTAATTTTGAGTACAATTTAAAAATTTTTGAGTACAAATTTGTAGGAAGTGTGTCCATTTCATTTTACTTGTTCAATCTGTTGGTAAAAGTTTGTGATCACAAGTATTATAGTTTTGTGAGATTTATGGTAATGATCCTTCATTCCAAATTTTGATAATTTGTGTTAATACTTATTTTTCTTGGTTAATCTAGCTAAAGGGTAATTCAAGTTTGCAAACTATTCATTGATTTTTTAAAATAATTTTTCTGCTTTCAATTTCACTGATTTTCCTTCTGATCTACATTATTTCCCACCTTCTATCACATTTGCTTTGGTTTGTTTTTCTTTGATTTTTCTAGCTTCTTAAGGTGGGAGCTCAAATAACTGATTTTAGTATTCTTTTCTAATAAGCATTTTAAATGACAAATTTTTCTCTATTTTAGTCATATTTCATAAATTTTAATGTATTTCATTTTCATTCAGTTCAAGATACTTAATTGTCCTAATAATTTTATATGATTCATGGATAATGCAGATGTAATTTCCCAGATTTCATTCTGTTAATTTCTACTTTAATTTCATGGGTTGGAGAATCTTTGTATGATTTTATTTTTTGGTTACTGTTTTTAAGTTTACTTTCTTGCAATATGAGCTGTCTTTACTATGGTGTGCAGCTGCTCAGGTCTCTTCCTAGATTTTTATTCTTATGTCTCAGCCTAGCCTCTTGGTGATAAGCAAATGACTTCTGCAGAGGCTGTACCCCAATACATTAATTCCTCTTCTGTCTTCTACCAATCTGTATATAGCAGGGAATATTTTTAATGTCACAGCCAGTTCTCAAGTGTCCCTTGAGTTTCGTTATTTGCTGGGCTCTCTTGTGTCTCCCATGTACATATAGGTGGGTTTTCAGTAAGCCAATGAACGTGGAGAACATTTCGGCATCTCTTTTCCAAAATCTTCCTGCTAAGTTGCTAGTTGGTCTACTACTTGCCTTCAATCAGAACTGCAAACTTGAGTCAGCAGTTACCAGTTTTCCCTCTGCATTTCCTTCTAAGATTGGCATATGAAGTTGACAAAACCACAAATTTTCATCCCCTACCCTAAAGCTAATCCACCATCCTCCTCCTGTGGTAAATCTACTGCTTTTAGTGGCAGCCCCTTTCTGGTAAAACCACAGTTCCTGCCATTCAAATTAGGGAGGGAAGAGAGAAAATGAGAACATCCCCAGGCAAGGAGGAGGCAATAGGCTTGTTATTTTTTTTTTTTTTGAACAACAAGTT
>PVKS010051013.1:0-11319 GCA_004027875.1 Aplodontia rufa | reverse complement strand
AGAGAGAGAGAGAGAGAGATGCAATGAGGCAGAGAGACAAAGACAGCAAATTAACTCTTAGAATCGTAAAGAAAGATACTCACCCCAGCCCTCCAAGGATGAAACTGATAGCAAAAGTCCCGTGTAAGCAGTTCCAGATCCATCTTATACCTTAATCTATCTTTCTGTTTTGGGACACTTGATGTTTCTAGTTCTTGTTCAAATCAGAGAATGAGAGAAATCTAAAAGCGTAGATACTAGAATTCCTGATACAAGGCAAGTGTGTGCTTGAAAGGATCATTTGAATAATTAAAAATAAGAGATTTTATTTCCTACTGTTTATAGCTCAATCCATTTCAAAAATAGAACTATTCTATTTTAGTATCACCAAAGGTGAGATCAGGTAAAAATCTCTTGAGAAGTAGTGTGATTAATTGAATCTATCACTGACTGCTAAAATCAGGAAACAGGCAGCCCCACAGACCCAGATTTATAAAATGCTAGCCAAATCACCAATCATTTCACTGAGCCTGTGTCTCCATTTTACAGTGGAATACACACACACACACACACACACACACACACACAGGTGTAGATATTTATATATATACATAGATCAATATAGATATAGATTTGACAAGTAAGAACTAAACTAGGACTCAGCTACCTCATATTTTCTGTCCGGTGTTATTTCAAAACCCCTCCTTGAATGAAGGCTAGGACAGAAGGCAAGACACATAGTGTTTGGAGTTTTTCCAAATGGTTAAGAGCTGACCCAAGATACCCAATATGGAACTGTTTACCTGGTGATAAATGTTGTCACTAGTGCTCATGGCACTTACCGTCTGGTGCTTATGAAGAAGGACAGTGATTTATGGCTGTTATGTATCTGGATTGGGTAGAGGAAGAGGAATGCCTAATGCAGGCCTGGAGATTTGGCTTTCTTTGGCTATGTCTACTAATGTCCATTTCTCTATCCCATAGCTACTACTATATTTCCAAATTTCCCTCTGATTCACTTCTATTCTGCCCATTTCCCTTTCTTTCCTCTCTCTCTCTCTCTCTCCCCCTCCCTCCCTATTTTTCTCTGATTGGTTCCTCAAAGGTTCAACCTAATCAGCCTGGCTGTGCTATGCCAAAAGAAAGATACAGGAAGAAGAGAAAGGGATGTTATTTCGGTATATTTAATGTACCAGATACTGGACTAAGTCTTTTCATGCTTTTTGTCCTCCCACTCTACCTATACAATCATGCTGAAAGGGGTGATTTTTCCCTATTACAGATGAAGAAGCTTGGCCAAAGTTCACAGTGTTGATAGGAAATAAAGCTGGAATTCACATTCAGCTCCATCTGACTCCTGAAGTGTGTTCCTTCCATGTATCCTAATTTATATTACATTTCTCCATCTGTTTAATAGATCTTCCTGCTTCTTGTCCTAGGAATACACAACAGAATATTGATTTAATAAACACTGAGCTATTATGTACGAGAAGTTGAAGAATTAAAAATATTTAGAACAGAGTGTCCACTCTACAGCAACTCACAGCAGGTATATCTGTGTGCGCTCAAGGTTTAGGCTGGATAAAGAATGCACTTTAGTAAGTACAACATATGACAGAATGTTTATTCATTCATTTATTCATTCTCTCTAAAATGTTTATTAAATACCTATTCTGTGCCAGGCATTACTCTTTGCCAGCATTTATCAATCCTGACTGAACATTAGAATAACCTAGTGCTCTTTAAAAAAGAATACTCATCCAAGTAATTCTATTTCAATCTCATAGGGAGGGGTTCCGGCATCAACATGTTTTGAAAACCTCCAGGGGAATTGTAATATACATCTGAGTCTCAAAACCACTTTTCCAGGTTCTAGGGATGCACCAGTGCAGATAGAAGAAGCCCTAAGTTTATTCATAGGACATCTTTCCCTGTGATTCTGATGGAAGATGTGGTAGATGATGGGAGAGAGGAAGTTGAAAATAAAAGGTTGGATTGCTCATAAATCATTTTGAGCCTTACATTTAAGGAAGTTCCAATGATTTGAAACTTAAATGCCATAAAGACTGAGGTGCCTTCACATTCTAAAGTTCTGTGATCTGGACTGAGGGATGGGATCAGCTGTACTTAGAGATTTTATCACAGTGGTTGATGGAAGGTTTTGGTCTCTGCCACACTAGAGGCTATAGGTACAAACAAGGTTAAGAGAAATTCCTGTCATCAAGCAACTTCTGGTCTACTGGGTACATTGGGGATAGGGAAGGTTGGGCTTCAAAGGAACAGTTCTGTTGCAATAAGAACTGGGTCAGAGGGGACATAGGTTCAGAATTTTTCATCTGCTCCAATGAAGAGTACATGAGACCCACCATTCAAGGTGCCACCTTTGCAAAGCCTCTATAGGTCATTGACGAGTGGCTGGAAATAGAAATGGAGGAAGAACATATAGGTGGATGGAACAGTGTTTGCAAAACAGACAAAGAAGAACCTTGGGCTAATCCAGTTTCATCAAATAGTTCAGAGTAGCTTGAGTTAAATGTGAGAATGGACAAATGTAGAGATTCACCATTAGAAAGGGTGACAGAATGTAAGAAGTATTGTAGATCATGGCAGAACGCCTTATTTTGAAAGCCATGTCTTGAAGGAATAAAGTAGAATGTTCATATTTGCACTAGAAAGTTTCCTCAGGTTGCTGCATTGGTGAGGATTGTTGTTAGATGCAGAAAGCCAGAATTTTCGGTGGGTGGAAAACCTTGCTAAGCAAAATGTGGGAGTGAAGGGACTTCCTTGGTGTGGTCACTGCTCTGATCTTTCAATATTATGGCTCTAAAAATTCTAAAAGGTAATGATGCCCTGGAGGACAGAATAGTGGATATATATAGGACAAGGGTACAAATATATGTGCTTCTGCCTTGCCTTCATCACTTTCTAAGTGTGCCCTTGTGAGCATGTCACTTGACCTTGCTGACCTCATTCATTAAGTGGAACATGTGGCTATATTCATTTCCTTAGGGCTCTGAGTAGGATTGAATGAACAGTACCAAGAGGAAGCAATTTGTTTACTCCAAAGAGTTGTGCCATTGGGCACCATATTCTGGATTTTTGGAACCACTCATGTACCATAAGTAGAATCTATGTGGGTTTCACAGGAGGTTGGCACTCCAGCAGTTTCCATTTCTGCCAAATACATAAAAATTCCTTGTGTGTAATTTTACTGTGCCACCAAATCCAACCTCAAATACCTTCACAGGCTTCGCGTTTGTCTCTCCCCAATTTTGCAGCCTCATCAGTTTCTGATCTGAGTAGAGAAGGGATGCTTGAAAGAAACATGAAAGCTCTCAGCAGATGGGGAAGGGAATGGAGAGAGGGTGGGAGCCTGCAGTCCTTGTTCTGGGTGAGGTTCTGACTGAATATGAAAGGTAAGCAGAAACCCAATTAGCAACCCTTGAGCTCACTTCACATTGTCTCTGCAAACACTCACCTTCTTCCATCTGGTGCTTCCAAAGAAGAGCGGGCTTCCTGAAAAGCTATTCTAAGGATGGTTGCAGACAGAGGAAGGGGGCAATGAAGCAGCTCATGGCCAGTTCAGACCCCTCCAGCCTTTCTAACTTAGAGTTTTCAACCTCTGAGAGCTTAAAAGGAGGTAATTATTCCCATTGTGTTCATAGTCCCTTTTCATTAAATGTCTATTAGGTAACAAATGGACATACCTTTTAAAGATTTATTAATTACTGATATTATTGTTCTCATTTTATTGATAAAGAAACTGAAATCCATAAGGGTGAAGTAGCCACCCAGGTACTAGTTAAAGGATCAGGGACTTTTCGTGTCCTAACCCATTCAAGTATCAGAGGCTAGTATGAGTTGGGTGTTCTTTCCACAGCTAATTGCATTCCTGTTTAGTCTAGCAACCCTGTTTGCCTCTGTGCTCTGCATCCCTATGATAGGATTATACCTACTTTTTGAAGGCTGGATCGGGATAGCAAAAGTGAATGGAAGGAACAGATGTCATTTCTGTTAATTGGAAATTTTAAGATTTTTAAATCTTCTTTGTTATATCTCAGTTTTCTTTGCCTTCAGACTAACATGAGCTGGGATTGTAGTTGCACAGTCAGCCTGGGTATCCAAGAGAAAACAACGGAGGAGAGAGGCGTAGCCACACAGGACCTTTGGAGGTGGGGCCATTTGTTATTCAGCCTGATCTGACTACTATAGCACTGGAAGAGACCGAAGTTACGAAAGAAGTGGTAGCCTCGCTATACAGTGGTGGGGCTGAAACTTGAAGTCAGTTCTGTCCTACTCCAAATCATGTGCCCTTGGTCCTTGTATTACTATTCTTCTCTAGTTCTGGTTCCATGTTATTTTCCTGTGCTTTACAGCAAACAGCTGTTTTTCAGAAATTAAAAACTATGTAGGTGGTGGCTGGAGTGATTGCTCAGTGGTTATGGTGCTTGCTTGGCATGAGCAAGTCCCTGGGTTCAAACCCCAGCACCACATACACAACGAAGGGTCGGAGCAATGAAAGCTACATGAAAAACTAAATAAAACAGATTCTGTCTCTCTCTGTCCCTCTCTCTTAAAAAAAGTATGTAAATCCTTGGGAACGAAGGAAAACAGGTTAGGGTAGTGATTGGTAATTTCAATGCAGGCATGATTCTTTCAGTGATTTTGTTAAAATGTAAACACCGTGTTAGTCGGATCTAAGATTCTGCATGTCTTCTGACCAGATGAAGGTCACATTGCTGGTCCTTGTGTCACTCCCCTAGGAGCGGGTCCACCCTTGCCAGTCATTGTCATGGAGATGACTGGAAGATAAAGCAACACAGGATTGCACAAGCAAGGCAGTAATGGAACAAAATTAAAGACAGCGAAACAGTAAGTCCTGAACCTGTGTCATGAAAGAATGCATCTCCTACTTTAGACTTATGATTTATTTCTAAGTTACTTGCAATATTTGAATTTGAAAATGGAAGTAATATAAATAATATGGTAAGACTTTACTATAACATTGGTTCCAATGTCATTGGACTCCATCAGGCTATTGAAGAGGAGCTTCCTAATGTCAGTACAATTATAGACTCATTTCTAACAAAAAAGTTTTAAAAGCTCAAAACCATATTGTGTTTCAGTTAACTTCATATTTGAAACATTGCTGTTTTTGTTTATGTGTTTACTTCCAGATTTTCCGATTCTTTGTTTCTTCCTTTTGGTCTCTACCTTTATTATATCATCAAGTTTCCCCAAGCTTCCACTTATCCCATAGTGTAATCATCATCATCAATACCCCTCAGAAAGTTTCCATCTGGATTTTCTGTGTTACATTTTTAAATTGGATTGCATAATAAATAATACAATAAAATGTTTGGTGAAATTTTTATTTGTTGTTGTCTAAGTTGTGGCATAGCTCTAAGCTAAAGATACCCTAAATTGTTCATATTCTAAAGAGAAACCTAAGGACTAACTTTGGGATCAAAATTCTCCACAGACCCTGGATCTTATTAAAAAGCAGCAACTAACCCTACTGTCATGGACACTAAGTTCTTTTCCCTTCATTTCTCAGTCTACATAAGAGGAGAAATAGAATAGACAAAAGGGGTGGGTTTGTCAGTCACCTAAGCCATTGCTGGCCATATAAAAAGGGGATTTTCTTGAAAATTTACTTTTTCTTCCTTTTGCATAAGATAAGGAGAAAAATTCTCAGTATCTCCCAAACTAAATAGTGAGAATGCCGAGGAAATATCTACTAAACATGCAGAATTCCTACAATGGGAGACCAACATGCTCCTCTTCTGATAGATAGAAGCTGCAGATCCTGCAGGAGTACCTGGTGGGGGATTATGAGAGAGATTCCTATCTGTGACCTGATGGGAAGGTCACTTACTTCTCAAGTTAAAATCTCCTCTGTGTGCAATCTGCCTCATCATTCAACTGTCCCATCTGGTCCCAGATAGTGTTTGACTTATCTTGTCCATGATGCCTTCTCTTCTTTTCCCTCTTCCTCTCTTCTCTCTTTTCCTCTCCTCTCTTCTCCTCTTCTCTTCTCTCCTTTTCCGTCACCCCTCCATGTTCTAACTTTAAACATTCCTTTACATTTGTAGGAGTCTTAGGAGGAAAGAGGAGATTGACACATGGCTCCTATTTCCCATGTCAGCTGGTATATTTCTCCCATAACATTGTGCTATGTTTCTATAATCTGATGTTTCCTTATATTATACACTGTCATTCCTGAGTCATTTACAAAGGAGGCAGAATGATCAGAAGGAATAGCCTGGGATTAGAAATTACCTAGACTGGGTTTAAATCCTGGCTTACTAACTATATAATCTTGAACAAAAAAAAATTTAAAGAAAGAAAGAGAGGGAGACACAGAAAGAGAGGATCAATTTTATTTTTTCATCTGCCTTATGTTTCTCTGACACTTAGTTGTGCATGTGGTGCTGGGGTTTGAACCCAGGTCCTCATGCATGCTAAACAGATGCTCCTAACACTGAACCACTGCTCCAGCCCCTTGAACAAATTTTAATATGTGTTCCTATCCGCAGCATGAGTAACAACAGCAAAAATAACAATGGCAACAAAAATGACAAAATCACCAATCATAATACCAGCATGTTGCTTGGTTTTTATCACTAATAGGTATTGAATATATATAGCACCTAGTTTAGTCATTAATTAATTTAATGGATATATTCTAAGCACATACTATGAGTCCAATGCTGTAATGGGCCCTGAAAATTCTATAGGATATCAGAAATAGTACCTGTTCCTTCTTAGGGCTTAAAGTCAAGTGCAAGGGTTGGCAAAGAACAGGATAGGGTGGGGTCCAAATTCTGCCCTTAGCCTCTTTTTACACTGTCCTTGGGTTTTGCATTTTTAAAGAGCTTAAAAAAATACAAGAAAAACAGGTGTGCAGCTCATAAAGCCTAAAATATTTACTATCCGTCCTCTTATTTAAAAAGTTTGCCCATCGCTAGTTTAATAGAACACACAGGCAACATGGAGTAAATGTTTTTCACAGGCCAATTCTTAATGTGAAATTTTCTGCATGGGTTTCTGATTTATTTTTGCGGTCTTTCAATTCTTCTATAGGCTTATCATAGCCCTTGTAATAGAAATCAATTTTTTGGGGGGATGATTATAGGTCTTGCATGATTGACACCTTTGCTTCTCCAGCCTCCTGTAGTTAAACTCTTATCTTCCTGCCCGTGCCCCCCTCACCTCAGATTTCCTTTGTTCAACAAATACTGTGCACATACCTTGGCCCAGGTCATTGTAACTCTCTGTTCTCCCTTTCTCTAAGCTTTCAGCAGAGCTACTCTCAACTTATGCTTCAAAATTCAGCTTCAGTCTCCCCTTGAAAAAATTCCCTTGTCCTCTTTTTACCAGGCTACCACTCTCTCCCTCCCTTTATCTACTTCCATGACTTCTGATACTTATGGTAATTTTATACTCTATTTTGTGATCATGCTATTACTGTCACCACCTTAAGTTACTTCCATGAGGACAAGGGCTAGATCTCTTTTGCTTAGTAGTTTATTTCTAGCACTTACCATCTCTGTCTAATGTTCAATAAGCACTAAGCAAATAAATCAAAGAAAGAAAGAGTGAATGATTTAGTGTCCTGCTTGTGGAAAAGAAAGAGCTGAGAGAGTTCATAGAATTTTTTTCAATATGGGTGCCCTTCTTTACAAGGGAAATACACCTCCAAATGGATTTTCTGTGGCTCCATTTAATCGTCCCTTCATTCTACCTGTATAATTAATGGAGGCCCAGCGAGCTGTTTGTGCTGATACATCATCTCCACCCCACAGAAAATGCATTTGTTACAGCACTATCTAGGCCAAAGCTAATGAAACATTTGCAAATGTCCTGATTTACGAAGAGAAAATTGGTTCACCTGAATGACAAGGTTTGTATGCAAGGGAAATGTTCTCCTTTGCAATTTTCCAGCTACGTTCTGGAAAGTCTCAAAGTCCCAAAGAAACACACATCAGCAGTCCCCTCTACAAGGTGAAAACCAGAGTGACCTTGGAGAAGGACAAAAGTTCTGAGATCAATATTCTCCCACGGTGATCCTCCAGGGAGCTTTAGAGTGCCTGAGGACTCTCTGAAGTTGTGCACAAGGATGTATGCTTGTATACGTGTGCCTTTCCAAAGAGCATATAAGGTTTCTCAGTTTCCCACTGGGGTCTGTAGCATCCCAGTAGCTGAAAACCAGTGCTTCATGAGAATCCAGAATATCGCTATCTATTCTTGAATTTTTTTATAAAGTAAGATAAAGAGCAAACAGCAGAGATGTATATATGTCCTGAAGGGATCCTTCCTATTTCTAGTCCCAACCTTCCCTGACCCACTGCGCAGATGAGGAGATTCAGATCCTTCAGTGAGCCAAATTGCCCAGAGATTTTTACATCAGAACACACACAAGCTGAGGACTCAAATTCTGCAGCCTGATGTCTTTTCTACCCCCACCCTACTGTCTCTTGTGAGGACAAACCCTCACCCCACTGTCCCCTGAAAGGACAATCATGTACTTCTTATTTCAATTTTTTTCCTCTTCAGTCATCCAATTTCATCTCATTCATGTATTTTTTTCTCACTGTCTCAGCCTTCATTTACTCACCATAAATTTTTAAAACTATTTATCATTTGTGACCAGATTGTTTCTAAGAAAAATTTTGGTTTCAATAAATGTTCAACAAGGCTGTTAAATTGGAAAATGAAATGCAGTAGGAGAATACATTTATCTGTTATCTTCCAAATGCATCCTTCAAGTGATATGAAAGGAATAAAAAATAGTTTAAATCTGCGAGAGCCAGAAGAACGGAAGGGGAAAGGGCACTGCATGAAAGACTTGGACAAATTTTAGCAATTGAGGAGCAAAAGTATAGATCCATAAAAACGTGCCTGCAGAGGGAGCCTCTGATGAAAGACAAAGTGCTCCTAAGAAGTCAAAGTATGACAACAGATATCAGAGGTGGGTGATTCTTCAATGAAAGAATTGTCAGATGAATTTAAGAACATATTCAGATAATGAAATATGACAGAACAATAAATAGTGAATGAAGCAGTTGTTTACTTATTTCCTGGCAGTTCCTAATGTACCCACCATAGACTTCTCTGAGATAAGGGAGATGGACCTTGTATTTCTTATAAATCTCTGCTTTGCCAATTGGCATGATGCTACACTTTGTCTGTGGAAGGAACTGGAGAAGTACTGAAGGATGAAGTTTTCCCCCTGTGATCTAGTTTGCTATTCTCCTGAGGCTCCTGTAATACTTCAGCTACTGGGGCACCCAGCTGGAGTACACAGGGAGCCCAGTGTTCAGCAGTACATGAGAACGAACCCAGGGCTTTCTTAAGTGTTCTCAGACCTGCCCCTCCCTGTGGAGAGCGTCTGGAGACCCGAGGTACTCCAGAGCTCAGATGGCCATGAATCCTGCTGCTCAGTACCTCAGTGAACTTCTCTACAACTTGGTACTCTTCTCTGCCAGGATCTCATCTTGGGATTAAAAGAGGGATTAGTCCTTGGTGCTCTGTTGTCAACCTACAGAGAGTGGGATCCACCTGTGTCTGCTCTTCTTATGTTCTTTAGCATTATCCTTATCTTTTACTAGCAAATTTCCCATTAAAACAATGTTATGCTCAAGCTGTAGTGGTGGCTAAGCAGTTGGAGGGCTTGCTTGCATGCGTGAGGACTTGGGTTCAAATCCCAGTACCACATACACAAATAAGTGTCTGAGAAACAAAGGCCAGATGAAAAAATAAATAAAATTGAGTCTCTCTTTCTTTCTCTCACTCTCTCTCTCTCTAAAAAAAAGACATAAAATGACCAATGCCATGATTTAATTAATAACTCAGTATACTAAACTTTCCCTGTTAATATTATCATGTGTTTTCTGTCTCTTTATTAGAACTAGTATTTGTAGTAAGAAGAAAAGAATATTCAAGGGGCTGGAGCAGTGGCTCAGCAGTTATGGCTCTTACCAGTTATGTGTGAGTATGTGGGTTCAAACCAGCACCACATACACAGCCAAGTATCTGAGTAACGAAAGCCACATGAAAGACTAAATAATATTGATTCTGTCTTTCTCTCTCACTGTCCCTCTCTCTTAAAAAAAAAAAAGAATATTCAAGGAACAGTTTAGACAGAATGATATCCATATAATAGGAATTCTATGATAAACTCAAATAACTGGAACTAAAAGAGAGTTTCCAGGACAAAAGTTCCCAATCATAAACTTCTACAACTTGATCTTTGCCGAAAATAGATAGAAGAGTCTAAAATCTTCCAGAGCAGGTGAAGAGGATCATGCCTAAAAAGCATTAAGAGTCAGAATGTATCAGTCCTCTCAAAAATATTTCAGAAAGTTAGGAGAGAAAGGATGCTTTTTTTATAACCATTCAAGTACATTTTATTTATTTAATTTTTTTATTATTCATTTATTTTTGTACTGGAATTTCACCCAGGAGTACTCAACCACGGAGCCACATACCCAAATCTTTTTTATTTATTTATTTATTTTGAGACAGGGTCTCACTAAGTTGTTTAGGTCTTTGCTAAACTGCTGAACCTGGCTTTAAACTAGTGATCCTCCTGCCTCAGCCTCTAGAGCCACTTGGATTACAGGCATGTGCCACCAAACCCTGCCCATTCACATACGTTTTAGACATTGAATTTTTGTGACATGTTTTTATAAATACCTTTTGAAGAAAAATATTTTCCAAATTCATTTAGAAATCATACCACAATAATCAGCTTGAATCATGTGAAATGACATGACAACTCAATTGAAGCCTATATATTATTGCTGTTCCCTGAAACAAAATTTACTGGGCTACCTATGATTTTTCTAATGGGAGCTTCATCCAGTTTAAAATAAGTTATTTTGTAATTGCATAATTTATTTTATTTAATTTATTTTTTTATTTTTTATTTTTGAACAACCTTACAAGATTTTAACAAAATAATATAAAATGTGTATATATTCTGGATATTGCAATTACCCCCAGGAGTGCCCCCCAATTACCCTCCCTTATCCCACAATTCCCCTAAGGATGATGTTTTTAAATTTTCACAGTACAATATTTTCAACCAGCTGAATTATAGATGTACAGTGAACATGAAAGAACGATAACTTTAAATAAGCCAAAGTTTGTAAGTCTTCTTTCCCACATCCTTTCTTAGTAAGCTATTGGAAGTTTTGCTTCTACAAGATTTTTTTTTTTAAAGAAAGAAAGACAGTAAAGGAGAGAGAGACAGACAGAGAGAACCAATTTTTATTGAGTTTTTCACATGGCTTTCATTGCTCTGATACTTAGTTTTCTATGTGGGTACTGGGG
>PVKS010051012.1:0-11316 GCA_004027875.1 Aplodontia rufa | reverse complement strand
TTTTACAGATTCAACACAATCCCCATCAGGATACCTATGGCATTTTTCAGAGATATAGATATAACAATTCTAAAGTTCATATGGAACAACAGGAGACCCAGACTAGCCAAAACACTCCTCTATAGAAAAGAAGAAATAGGGGGCATCTCAATCCCTGACCTGAAATTATATTACAGAGCTGTAGTAGCAAAAACAGCATGGTATTGGTATCAAAACAGAACCGAAGACCAGTGGAACCGAATAGAAGATCCTGAGACAAACCCCCATATCTTTAACTATTTGATCTTTGATTAAGGGGGCAAAAGTATAGTGTGGAAGAAAGATAGCCTGTTCAACAAATGGTGTTGGACAAACTGGACTGCCATTTGTAGACAACTGAAGCTAGATCCTTATCTTTTGCCCTGCACAAAAATTAAATCAAAATGGATCAAAGACCTGGATATTAAGCCTATAACTTTAAATTTATTAGAAAAAGAAGTCAGGGAAACACTACATCTTATAGGAGTCGGCTGGTTCTTCCTTAATAGAACTCCTATGGCGCATGCTGTAAAATCAAAATTAAATGTATGGGATGCAATTAAATGAAAAAGCTTCTGGACAGCTAAAGATTTAGTTGAGAGCATCAACAGAGAACCCACAGAATGGGAGAAAATTTTTGCCTGCTACACCTCGGACAGAGGGCTAATATCCAGAATTTATAGGGAACTAAGAAATCAAAATCCAAACTCACAAAAAATCCAATCAGTAAATGGGCTAAAGAACTTAAAAGAAACTTCTCTCCAGTTGAAGTTCAGAAAGTCCATAAATATATGAGAAAATGCTCTACATCATTAGTTATAAGAGAAATGCAAATCAAAACTTCAATTAGTTACCACCTCACTCCTCTTAGAGTGGCAAAAATGAAAAATACAAACAACGACAGATGCTGGAGGGGCTGTGGGAAAATAGGAACACTTCTACACTGCTGGTGGGACTGCAAACTGGTTCAGCCACTATGGAAAGCAGTATGGAGAATCCTCAAAAAATTAAGGATGGAACCACCTTATGACCCAGCTATCCCACTCCTGGGAATTTTCCCAAAAGATTTAGAATCAGCGTATTATAGCGATGTGGCTTCATCGATGTTTACAGCAGCTCAATTTACTATAGCTAGATTATGGAACCAACCCAGATGCCCCTCAGTTGACGAGTGGATACAAAAGCTTTGGTACATATATACTATGGAATACTACTCGGCCATCAGAGAAGACGATATAATAGGTTTCGAAGTCAAATGGATGGAGATGGACGGAATTATGCTTATTGAAGTCTCTCAAGCTCAGAGACTTAAGGGCCGAATGGTTTCTCTCATCTGTTGATACTAGAATTTATGTTGAAGCAGTAGGACAGACGGCTGACCTAACAAAGCCCCAAATTGAATGACTTTCAGTGCAACAGGGGCGAAAGCTCCCTAGGTAACTTGGAGGTGGTGGGAAGGGGATGGGGAGGCGGAGGGTATATGAAGAACTCATAGGAGTCTGGTGATTGGGAAGATGGGGAAACCATCCCAGAAGCCGATGTTATTCGTACACTAGATACCCATTTAACACATGAGTTCTTCTGGGTGAAACTGCAATAGATAAAACCCATAGTAGTTTATCTGTGCGTTAGCATTACCCTTGGTTAACAAAGTTTATACACATTGATTGCTACAGTTTTGACAATGTTTCCCCCTCATCTGTATCCTGTATTGCTATATACTTCTAATAAATGTGGGGAAAAAAAGAAATCAAATGGATGGAGATGGAAAGAATTATGCAAAGTGAAGTATCCCAATATGAGAGGCTCAAGGGATGAATGGTTTCTGTCATTTGTGGAAGCTAGAATACATCAGGAAGCAGTATGTTAGATGGCTAAGCTAATAATTACTTCAAATTGTATGAGTCTTAACATAACAGGGGGATGACTCCCTAAGATACTTGGAGGCGTATGGTGGGGAACACGGTGGGGGTAGTGCTTAGGAAGAATATCTAGGAGATTGGAGAGTGGGAATAGGGGGGAACCATCTCAGAAGAAGATCTCTGACCTCCACGAGATATCCATTTAACTCAGGGTTTCTTCTGGGGGAAACAGCAACATGGGAACCCAAGCTGGGCAACCATGATATGGCATTAGCCCTGGATAACTAAGTATATATACATTTGTTGTTGAATGTTTGATAATGTTTTCCTCTCAATTGTAACTCCATATCCATCTAATAAAAGGAAAAGAATTATGGCTGCACTAAGACATTAGATTTATAGGGGTCTCATATAAATTTGGAACATATATTAATAATATTAATACAAATTTAACTCAAAGTTAACCATCACTTCTTATTTGACAATGATTTTGATATATTTTAAATCAAATAAGTTTAATATGTCTTTTTTGGTTTCCAAGAGCCCCGTGGAAAATTCCAAAGTCAGTTCTAGGTTAAAATGCTTGATTTCAGAATTTGATTTTGTAAAGTTTGTCAAATGCATCAAATGGTTTATAATATTTGAATGAGATCATAATTATACAAAACCAAAATGGAAAAAACAAAAAAAATAAACGCACACATACACACACACACACACACAGAAACAATAATCTCTCAAAAGGAGAAACACGTAGTGCCAATAAATATATGAAAAACTGTTCTATAGCTCTTGCAATCAGGCAATACAGATCATAACTACACGAAAATTTCATTTTACTCCTGTGAGAATGGCAATAAATCCTCAGATGTATGTGGGGGAAAGCTACAGTTGGACATTATTGGTGGGACAGCAGATCTTACAGCTATTTTGAAAGGCGGGGGGGGCGATTTCTCAGGAAACTAGGGATAGAACTACTATATCATTCAGCTATCCACTTATTTACTACTTTACTAAAAACTAAAATCAGCATTACATATTGATACAGCCCCTTCAATGTTTATGTACACAATTCACAATAATTAAACCATGAAATCTCTCTATGCCCATCAAGTAATGTATGAATAAAGAAACTTTGTTATATATGTACAATGGAGTTCTACTTAGCCATGAAGAAGAAGAAACATATAGCATTTTAGGGTAAGTGGATGGAAATGGCAGTGTCATTCTAACTGACATAGGCAAAAATCAGAAATCAAAGAAGATATTTCAACCTTTGCTGCTAGTCTAGCCAAGAAAATCCTGTTTGAAATCAACATTTGATGACTTGCCACTAGTAAAACAAATATATTTCAAATATTTTGGAAATAGTGGTGATTGATGTATACCATTGATTTGGGTTCAATATTGGCTTTGGAGGAAAGCAATTTTTCTGCCATTGATGTATCCTTCCAGAAGAGAGCAAAGTGCAGAGGACTTTTACCCTTTGAGTTTTGAATGTTTGGATTGGCACCATTTTCTAGAAGAATATTTGCACAATCCTCTTCCTAGTATTCTAGGGCCTGTTGGTTTTATAACAACAAATAGATAGTAAATTTGAAGAAGTCCAGAAAAAAAAATAAACATTTCCCATAGTTAACTAGTTTTATTTAAATGGCATTAATAAATTTTTCTTCACAGCATTCCAATCAATTTCCTTTCTTGCAGAATCCATTGATCATATCTACCTTCATCAATGGTGTGTTGCCATCACTGTCACAGATGTTGACATTGCACTCCTTCTTCAGTAGAAAACTCACCATTTGTGACCTGCCATATGCACAGCCATAGGGTAGAGAAGTCCTATGCAAATAAGAGGTTTTTTAAGAAATTCATAGGATACTCTAATGCAATAAACTATTATTCATTCAGTTGTAAACAACAAGTACCCATCACTACTTCTGTTTTCTTTAAAGGAAAGGGGATATGAACAGTGAAATCAATAATGTTGCACAGGTAGCTACTGTCAGATATTTTTTAATGTAGTCTGCCTGAAAGGGTGAAAGAATTGGGAAATCATGATGTGGTGCTTTGAAACATGTGAAAGCTTCCAGTGCTCATTTACTTTTTATGAAGAAGTAACTGAAGTTCATAAAGTATCTCTATAAAATGCCGGACTCATGTGATGGGCAGATCAAGAGGACACTGAGTCATCCTTCAGAATTTGAAGAAGTAGTAGTGAGTGAAGCATGAGAGAAATAGGTAAAATTTATTGAGGAGGGAAATGGCACTCTAAATATACTAGTGTGAGAAAACTAATAATAAAACAAGAAGAAAGAACATGGAAACATGTTCCCAATTCAGAGTGCTTGTAAATTCCCCTCAATAGACAAGAGATAGTGGATTGCAATTGGGGAATGTTGTTAGCCCTGGTGTGGCTATAATATGAGAAATATTTTTCTCATAATGTACTTTTCAACAATTTTATAAAATGCATTTGATAGTGTATACATGAAAAATACACTGCCATATGTACTTAATTTTAAACAACCAATTGCTTTAAAGGGGAATTATAAGTTGCTGGGAACCCAGCTAAAGTTTTCTATTTGTTTTACTATTCATTAGGAGGATCTGGGAACTCTCAACTTCCATGAGAAGCCCAACTGTACACAGGAGGTTAGAGAACATCAGAAAAGTCAAAACTTCATACACACATGTGTGCTCATTTCTATAACATGGGGTAAAGCAGAGCAGACCTGGCGGCAGTTAGGGTTTGAGGCGGGAGATCCTGGACTAGGAATGGCCTTAACTTACTTTGTCAATATCGATCTATGCAAGAATATTTATCAGTGATTCACTACAATATGTATGAATATGTCCAACAAATAAAAATTTAACTGAAAAAAAAATAACGAAAATTGGGTCTATCTGCTAGACCTCCAAGGGTTGCAGGTCCAAGGTGTGGAGGTCTCCATGGAGGTATGATATGAAAGTCAAGCATCGGTGAACGTTGAGCTGTGCCCCTTAGGCACAGCCTGGAAGGGGCTGTCTTCTGCCCCTTCAGTCCTGCTTCCCCCCATTGGCCTTTGCCCCTCAGCCTCTGGCCATCTAAGCTGTTACCTGTTCTTTCTGTCTGTATCACCGGGGTGACATCCTCTACCGAGGAAAGGCCTCACTCGATCTACTCAGCCATTCCTTGCAGCACACTGGAGCTGGTCACGGGATTGTATCCCCGAACCTTAGTCCCCAAGCCATCAACAATCTTTTCCCAGGTAGTTTCCATCATTGTGCCTCAGAAACTCCTGCCCTCCTGGGAGGGTGCTTTCCTCCACCTCTAGAACAGGGAATAATCAATAATCAATTTTCCAGGAAAATCTCTCCGCAGCTGCTTAACAGGCAGCTCACAAAAGTTATGACAACTGGAAAAGTGGTTGCCAAGCAACACTGATTAAGAGAAGTGCGCATGAGCAAGCTCGTGAGAGTTCCAGGACAATTGAGCACACGTGCTTCTGAGCATTCCCAAGCCAGATACTTGAGCAACTAGAAAAGAGCTGTCAAGCCTGGCGGGACAGAATACGCCAGCCGGCCACGTCAGCTCCTGGAAGTTTCAGCACCTGAGCTCCAGGCAGCACCTGGCTCCCCTGCACAGAAGCAGGTGGAGCTGTGGATATGCAGTACTGGAGGTAGCGCTGGATGCTACAGTGTACCTGTTTGCCTCCAGGTCCCTGCAGTTAACCCCTGGGAACTGGGAGAGCTGGGCGTTGGCTTGGCAAAGCTCAGCTTGCAGGGCAGCTGAGGTGGAGCTGAATGGAACTGAAGCTTTTGATGCCAGTGCAAAAATTACAGTGCACCCTACAAGAAGAGCAACCTGAACTCCTGTAAGGACTCAGGTGTGGGACAAGTACAGCACCTCCAAGACTACCCTGCTTCACCACCGAAAAGGGATCCCCAGGGCCTGCTTGGTAGTCTCCAGTGGCCTCTCTGCAGGTCAGATGGGGTAGAGCAGGGTGGGGGCTCTCTCTCCCTCGGGTTAGCTCCTGCCATTCTTTCCTTTGGAATCCATGGAGTCTAATGTTCTAGGCAGTGCAGAGTCCTGAATTGAGATTTCCCATCCAGGTTGCATTCCTGCAGTAGGCCAGGAAGTCCCCTCCCACACCAAGGATGTGTCCTACAGGCCAAGAAACAGATGATTTTCATTTCGGGTGCCCCTTTGCCCCTGGGGATACCCCTCTCAGGCAGGAGTGCCCTTTCCACATAACAGTTCTCACCTCCACTGAAGGATGAGGCCACTGGGAGGCAGCCCCAGAGCTTGGCTCAAGGACCTGCTTTGTTGTATTCCAGATGCCAGAGACCCATGTCTAGGTTTAAAGGGCATTGGAATTTCAGGATGCTGAATTCCTGGTCCCCAAGGAAACTCCCATCAAATAGTCTCTAAATCTCCACATCACTCCATTTGTAACCCTAACACATCCTGTTGTATCCCGATAAGCAGTAACAGAGGCTGCTTTCATGTTTCCACAGATTGTGCCGAAGTAGCGTTAGGGGCACCCTTTGGAGGAGAAACTAGTGCACAGTCTCAAGATGAACTGAAAAGGCATTTCTGTGTGTCTCTAATCCCTCCCCCATGCCCAGATTTGCATTTATCTTCTCTTTACCTTTATTTCATTTCCCTGTTAAGTATCTAATTAGAATCCACTTCATTGTGGAGCTTAGTAGTATGGTGTAATGCTTAGGGAAGCCTTTTTTTTTCATTGATTTTTTTGAGAGAATAAAATTCATTTATTTTTCCCCTGGTTTTTGTTTTTCTGACTCGTAGTTGTGTACATGGTGCTGGGATGAAACCCAGGTCCTTATTCATGCCAGTCAAGCACTCTACCACTTAGCCACCTCTTCAGCCCTATTCACTGATAATGACTTTGCATTTATTTGTTAATTATTACGGATTCAAACCAGGAGGGTTTTATCATTGAATAAAATCCCAAGCCACTTTTATGTGGTAGGGTCTCACTAAAGTTTGAGGCTGGCAAGGAACTGGAGATTCTACTCTCTCAGCATCCTCTGGGGTTCAGAGGTCTGTAGCAACTTGAGTGGATTATTTTCTTGTTAAAAGCATGATTTTACATTTAACTATGTCATAATGATTACAATTTCTGCATTTTGCAATCTTATTAAAAAGTTTCAATCTATTTGATAATTTAAAAAAGAATGTATATTAACAAATATTATTATAGAACAATAAATTTGTAAATATTTGTACTTAAATGCACTAGCTATTTAATAACAATGACTTAAAATATATTAATTTGGAATTTTTAAATTATTTTATTACTGTATAACAGTAATATGAATTTTTGAGGATATTTATAAATACACATACCTTAGTTTTCTTCATTTCCATTCCCATTTCTGTCCCCCAGTCCTTTTGTTATGCTCTATATTGATGCATCATAGTTTTATTTAAAATTAGAATAAATTATCACATGTTCATAAAGGCACATATCATAATTTGCTGAGCATTATTCCCTGGTTCTTCCCCTTACCAAACCACATCCTCCTTTTGAAGACACCATTAATATTTTCTGGTGATCACTTGTTTTTTTTTTAATTTTTGAACAACCATACAAGTTATTAACAAAATAATATAAAATGTGTATAGATTCTGGATATTACAATTACCACCAGGAGTGCCTCCCCAATTACCCTCCTTTATGCCGCCCTTCCCCTTCCCACTATATCTCTAAAAAAAGTATTAGGTTGTAAATCATTACATCTTATCTGGAGTTAACACATGCTAATAGACCAATTTTATCACTGTCCAGGGTCTAGTCCCCAATTCCACAGAAGAGTGGAGGCAATCGACCATTAGTTCTCTGGGTTAAACTGATTTTACTCAGCATGATCTCTTCCATAGCCATCCATTTACCTTCGAAGGCTACAATATCATTGTTTGTAATTGCTGTGTAATATTCCATGGTATAAATGTACCACAGTTTTTGGATCCATTCTTCCAGTGAGGGACATCTGGGTTGTTTCCATAGCCTAGCAATAGTAAATTGTGCTGCTATGAACATAGATATTGCTGTGTCACTGTAATGTGCTGATTCTAAGGCCCCTGGAAAGATACCCAGGAGTGGAATAGCAGGGTCATATGGTGGACTCATCGCTAGTTTTTTGAGGATTCTCCACACTGCTTTCCAGAGGGGCTGTACCAGTCTGCAGCTCCACCAACAGTGTTACTGTGCCTATCTCTCCACAGCCCCTCCAGCATTATTGTTTATTTTCTTCATCTTTGCCAATATGACTGGAGTAAGGTGATATGTTAATGTGGTTTTCATTTGCATTTCTCTGATTACTAGAGATTTAGAGCACTTTCTCATGTATTCATTGGCTTGATCAATGTCCTCTGGTGAGAAGTTTCTATTTAGCTCTTTGGCCCATTTATCATTTGGGCTGTTGGTGTTTTTGTAGTTGAGATTTTTGAGGATTTTGTGATTCTGGATATGAGACACTTGTCAGAGGAATCATAGTCCATGATACTCTCCATTTCTGTAGGAAACCTCTTGACTCTTTTGATTGTTTCCTTGGCAGTACAAAAGTTTTTTAGCTTTATGGCATCCCATTCACTGATTTTTGACTTTACTTCCTTCACTTTCGGAGACCTGTTGAGAAAGTCTTTGCCTACTCCCAAATGTTGAAGTGTTGGACCGATTTTGTCTTCTATCAGTTGCAACGTGGCTGGTTTAATACCAAGCTCCTTGATCCATTTTGATTTGATTCTTGTGCAAGGAGAAAGATATCGGTCTAATTTAAACTTTCTGCAGGTGGATGACCAGTTTGTCCAGCACCATTTGTTGAAGAGGCTGTCACTCCTCCATGTAATGTTTTGTCCCCCTTTGTAAAAAATCAGATGTTTAAAGATTTGAGGATTTGTTTCAGGGTCTTCTATTCTATTGCATTGGTCTTCTTCCCTGTCTTGATACCAGTACCATGCTGTCTTTGTTACTATGGCTCTATAGTATAGTTTTAGAATGGGAATGGCAAAACCCCCTGTTTCATCTTTCTTGCTTAGTAGTGCTTTGGCAATTCTTGGTTTCTTGTTGTTCCAAATGAATTTGAGAATTGGTTTTTCTATGTCTTTAAAGAACGACATAGGTATCTTTATAGGGATAGCATTAAATCTATATAGAGCTTTTGGTAGAATGGCCATTTTAATTATATTAATTCTGCCTATTCAAGAGCATGGGATATCTTTCCATCTTCTCAGGTCATCTTGGATTTCGTTCTTCAATGTTCGATAATTTTCATTGAAGAGATCTTTGATTTCCTTGTTAGGTTAATTCCCAAGTATTTTACTTTTTTTTGAAGCTATTTTGAAAAGAACTGAATTCCTGACTTCTTCTTCAGTCCTATTATTATTGGTATAAAGGAAAGCTATTGATTTATGTGTGTTGATCTTGTATCCTGCCACTTTGCTAAATCTACTTATGAGTTCGAGCAGTTT
Organism: Aplodontia rufa; assembly: GCA_004027875.1. Taxonomy (NCBI): domain Eukaryota; kingdom Metazoa; phylum Chordata; class Mammalia; order Rodentia; family Aplodontiidae; genus Aplodontia; species Aplodontia rufa. Next base: position 1,956 of record PVKS010051012.1, on the reverse strand, counting down.
ATTGATGGAGTTTTTTAGATCTTCCAGATACAGGATCATGTCATCAGCAAAAAGAGAGAGTTTGACTTCATCTCTTACTATTTTTATCCCTTGGATTTCTTTCTCTTGCCTAATTGCTCCAGTTAGGGTCTCAAGAACAATAGTGAATAAAAGAGGTGAGAGCGGACAGCCTTGTCTTGTTCCCGACTTTAGTGGAAATGCTTTCAGCTTTTCTCCATTTAGTATTATACTAGCTGAGGGTTTAGCATATATAGACTTGACAAAGTTCAGAAATGGTCCTTTGAACCCCATTCTTTCTAGAGTTTTGAACATAAAAGGGTGCTGGATTTTATCAAAGGACTTTTCTGCATCCAATGAGATGATCATATGGTTTTTGTCCTTGATTCTGTTTAAGTGGTGAATTACGTTTATTGTTTTGCATATGTTCAACCAGCCCTGCATTCCTGGGATGAAGCCCACTTGGTCATGATGGATTATTTTCTTAGTAAGTTTGTGAATACGGTTTGTAGTACTTTGTTGAGGATTTTTGCATCCAAGTTCATAAGGGATATTAGTCTGTAGTTTTCTTTTTTGATGTATCCTTGTCAGGTTTTGGTATCAGAGTTATGGTTGCTTCATAAAAAGTGAATAGGAGCATTCCCTCCTCTTCAATTTCTTGGAATAACTTAATATGGAGAGGTGTTAGTTTCTCCTCAACGGTGTGGTAAAAATCATTGGAGAAGTCGTCCGGTCCTGGGCTTTTCTTCTTTGGTAGACTTTCAATTGCAGTCTGGATTTCAGTGCCTGTGATTGGGCCATTTAGGAAATCAATATCCTCCTGATTCAATTAGGGATTCTGGAAGTGTCAAGAAATTTATCCATTTCTTCCAAGTTATCTAATTTGGAGGAGTATTGGTTTTCAAATACAATCTTTTAATTTGTTGGATTTCTATGGGGTTGGTGGTGACCGTTCCCTTTTCATTGTAGATTTTATTGATTTGCCTCATTTCTCTCCCTCTTTTGGTTCAATTTGCTAGGGGCCTATCTATCGTGTTTATTTTTTCAAAGTACCAGCTTTTTGTTTCATCAATTCTTTTTATTGTTTTTTTGTTTCCAATTTCATTGATTTCGGCTCTGATCTTGATTATTTCCTTCCTTGTGCTGGGTTTGGGGTTAGCTTGTTCTTCCTTTTGGAGGGCTTTGAGATGAAGTGTAAGCTTATTTATTTGGGATCTCTCTTCATTTTTCATGTGGGCACTCAATGCTATGAATTTTCCCCTTAGGAAAGCTTTCATGGTGTCCCAAATGTTTCGATATATTGTGTCTTCATTTTCATTCTCTTCCAAGAATTTGTGGATTACTTCTTTCATGTCTTCTCGGATCCATTCTTCATTTAATAGGGTATTATTCAATCTCCAATAATATGTGTGTTTTCTGTTATGATTATTGCTGTTGATTACTAGGGTCATAGCGTTGTGGTCTGAAAGGACACACGGGATAATGTGTACTTTCTTATATTTGCTGAGATTATCTTTATGAACCAGAATATGATCTATTTTGGAAAAGGATCCATCTGCTGCAGAGAAGAAGGTCTATTCTGCTAACTTAGGATGGAAAACTATATATATGTCTGTGAAGTCCATTTCGTTTATGAAATTATTCAGGCTGGCGATTTCTTTATTGATTTTTTGTTTTGATGATCTGTCTAATGGTGACAGTGGAGTGTTGAAGTCTCCCAGTATTATTGCGTTATGATCCAGGAGAGGTTTGATGTCGTGATTAGTTCACGTAATCAGGTGCACTGTTGTTTGGAGAGTAAATATTAACTGTGGTTATTTCTTCCTGTTGAAGGGTTCCTTTTAGTACTAGGTAGTGGCTTCTTTATCCCTTTTGATTGATTTCTGATTGAAATTTACTTTGTCGGATATAAGTACAGCAACACCAGCTTGTTTTCTTTGGCCATGAGCGTGGTAGATT
>PVKS010051011.1:0-11319 GCA_004027875.1 Aplodontia rufa | reverse complement strand
CTCCGGTATCCTAGGAGTTCTTCAAATACCCTCCCCCCACCCCTCCCCCTACCTATGCCTCCAAGTATCCTAGGGAGCCATCGCCCTATTATGCTGACAATCATACAATTTGAAGTTATTATTAGCTTAGCCGTTTAACCTACTGCTTCCCCATGTATTCTAGCTTCCACAGATGAGAGAAAGCATTGGCCCTTGAGTCTCTGAGATTGGGATACTTCACTTAGCATAATTCTTTCCATCTCCATCGTTTTGGCTACAAAAGCCGTAATATCTTCTTCTCTAATGGCTGAGTAGTATCCCATTGTATATATGTTCCATAGTTTTGTATCCACTCATCGAGGGTGGGGCATCTGGATTGGTTCCATAATCTAGCTATAGTAAATTGAGCTGCTATAAACACTGAGGAAGCCACATCAATATAATACGCTGATTCTAACTCTTTTGGGAAAATACCCAGGAGTGGGACATCTGGGTCATAAGGTGGTTCCATCCTTAATTTTTTGAGGATACTCCACACTGCTTTCCCTGAACCAGTTTGTAGTCCCACCAACAGTGGGACTACCACTGTTGTAGTCCCACCAACAGTGTTTCTCTATTCACACAGTCCCTCCAACATCTGTTATTGTTAGAATTTTTCATTTTTGCCACTCTAACAGGTGTGAGATGGTATCTCATTGAAGTTTTGATTTGCAATTGCCTTATAGCTAATGATGTACAGCATTTTCTCATATATTTATTGGCTTTCTGGACTTCCACAGGAGAAAAGTTCCTTTTGAGATCTTTATCCCATTCATTGATTGGATTATTTGTGAGTTTGGAAGAGGAAGTTAAGTTATCCCTATTCACTGCTGACATGATGTTATACTTAGAAGACCCACTACCATCGGCCAGAAAACTCCTAGAGCTTATAGGATTTTCAGCAAAGTAGCTGGCTATAAGATCAACTCCAGCAAATCACTAGTATTTCTTTACTCCAGCAACAAATCCACAGAAGAAGAAATCAGGAAATCTCTCCCATTCACCATCACTTCCAAAAAAAATGAAATACTTAGGCATTAACTTAACAAAGGAAGTTAAGGACCTCTACAAAGACAATTATCAAACACTAAAAAAAGAAATTACAGAAGACCTGCATAGATGGAAAAACATTCCATGCTCATGGTTAGGCAGAATCAATATAATAAAGATGGCCATTCTACACAAAGCCCTACACAGATTCAATCAAATCCCCATCAAGATACCTATGGCATTCTTCACAGATATATAAAAAGCAATTTGCCTGTTCACATGGAATAACAGGAGACCCAGACTAGCCAAAACGTTACTCTATAGAAAGGAAGAAATAGGGGGTATCTCAATCCCTGACCTGAAATTATATTACAGAGGCATAGTAGTAAAAAGAGCTTGTTATTGGTATCAAAACAGAACTGAAGATCAGCGGAACAGAATAGAAGATCCTGAGACAAACCCCCATATATTTATCTATTTGATATTTGATAAAGGGGGCAAAAGCATAGTCTGGAAGAAAGGTAGCCTGTTCAACAAATGGTGTTAGACACCTGGACAGCCACATGTACGCAACTGAAGCTAGATCCTTATATTTCACCTTGCACAAAAATTAAATCAAAATGGATCAAAGACCTGGATATTAAACCAACAACTTTAAACTTACTAGAAAAAGAAGTAGGGTCATTACTACACCATATAGGAGTCAGCAGCTACTTCCTTAACAAAACTCCCATGGCTCAAGCTGTAAAATCAAGAATAAATGCATGGGATGCAATTAAACTAAAAAGCTTTTGCACAGCTAAAGATCTTGTCAAGAGCATCAAGAGAGAACCAACAGAATGGGAGGAAACCTTTGCCTGCTACACCTCAGACAGAGGGCAAATATCTAGAATATACAGGACACTGAAGAGTGCTTTTTAAGTTGTGTTTCATTTTTACTCTGAATAGGGCAAATCATGAGAGATGACATCCACAAAAGCTGATGCTCTTTGAGTCCTGTGGTGGAGGGGAAGTCCTGATCAACAACTGGTATAAGGAATCTTAAAGTAAAGGCTCAGGAAAGTCAGCTACACCTCTAAGACCCGGTCCTGGGCATGGAGTGGAGGTACCAGGGCAATGGTCTGCTCTCCCATAAGCAAAAGTGCCTCAAGGAACTCAGGAGAGTTCCTAGCCCAATCTATAGAAATATCTAGAGCAGCACTTCTGGCCCTTTCAGGCCGCACATGCCCGAAAGACAGGGCTGTGTGTTTGTGCCCAGATTCTGGGACATCTATTTTATTTAGTCACTCTTTGGAAATGCAGTTTACACGGCATTGATCTACAATATTTGGGGATACTTTAAAAATGGTCCTTCACTCTGGGATCACAATCAAACACTGAAAATATGTTGTGTCACTAAGTAGCAACTGAGTGATTTGTGAAGCAAGATACTATGAGAAGAAAATTCTTCCGTACCACTGAGGATACTCAGAAGGGCTTCCTCTACTTTTCCTGCTCATAAAATACACAAGTACCACCCTCACAGGTCAGAGACCCAGAATGAAAAGGAACCACCCATGCCTCACTCCTCAGCCAATGCTCTTTCCACAATCCCACAAATAGACTGATTTCATGGGTTTTGTCTTAGCTCACTTCTGATAGTGGGGAAAGGAGCTCAAGGTTGGTCTCAGGGGCAGAGCATGTGCAGAGCACACATATGCCTGAGGGTTTGATCCCTGGCACTAATATATAAATACATTCTGCAAACATGGGATAACACTTACATGTTAAGTGACCTACCAGTGTGGAAATATATGCCAGAGGGTAAGGAGTAATATGTGCTGCATTTCCTGAACATCCTGTAAGACATGAGCCACAGAGGTATGCAGAGAACGAAACCAAAACCTGGGTGACAGAGTCCATGTATCTTCCTCCCTAGAAGGCAGTTTTACTTCTGATATTCAGCAGCTTTCTTATCAATAAATCATGAGGACTGTCCCATAAACAGGAGCCTGGGACTCACATTTTGATGCCCTGGTCCAAACCTGATTTGCTGCTTATGAAAGCTGTGGTCACTGACAAAAGTCACTGCTTCTCCAGCTTCTATTTTCTCATCCATAATAAATCATTCACTTTAATCTGGGCCCTTGATAGACACAGGGATGACAGTGGATTTGATTGAATGTTCCCAAACTGAAATGGAAAACTCTACTTCAGTTACCAAGTCACTTCAAACACTGCCACTGAGAAGATCACACAGAAGTGTCCAATTATGACTACTGGAGATGCTGTTCTCCTACCACTGCTGGCAGCTGGTTGTGCCCAGCATTTCAGAGAGTGGGCCATGTTCAACCCCAATTTGTGCAGCTAAATCATCCTGAATTCAACCTGGACTCAGTGACTCCAGACATGTGGGCCATGGACAGTTCTCATGGCCTCTCTCCCTGATATTTCCTTTTGTATTACACATGAGCCTGTTTATCCACAAGGCATTCATGACACTCAACACAGGATACAAGTCCCGGAATAGGAAGAAACAATTTCTACTGGATTGTGTCTCTGCTCTTGTCCCCAAACTGGCCTGGAGTCTAATTTAGCTTTGGTCTGTGTCATACCAGTGCAGGGCCCACAAGCCTTTAACTTTGTTCTGGCCTTTGAAAAAGTCCCTTGGGAGGCCTGAACTGCTTTGGCTTTCTAGGGGGTCCACTCACCACTTCCATATCCAGAATGCCACAAGGATGTGGCTCTGGACCCATGATTTTAATGGCTCATAAGCTTCCAGCCCAGGACCTCTGCCTGTCCTCTTGACATTTCTCACCTGCTGTCCCAGGAAGGTTTACCTTCTCCATAGCTTTGCAAGTGCACCAGCAGTCGTCCTGTTGCACAGGGCTTCCAAGTTTGTTTCCCCTCTCTTTGGTCTCAGGAAGACAGGCTTATAGGTCAGTCTCTAGTGAAAAGTGTCAGCAGAATGGAAGGATTACCCGCCTCTATCCATGGACACCCATTGTCAAGGTGGTCTGCAAGAATACTTGCAGGTGTGTCAGCACCAAAGCCTCTCAGAACATTGGTGGCACTTTGCTGAACACAGGGATGTCCATGTACAGCCAGGGCACTGATCCTCACAACCTCATGGATCCTGAACCTTGGGTAATGGATTATGTGACAGGAAGGTGACTCTGGTAACACTGGGCAGAGTATGTTGGAAAATAGACCACCTGAGTCCTAGTTAGTGCTCAGCCTCATGCAAAAGAGAACAGCTCCTGAAAGGATTTCCAGGCGGGAGGCAGAAGATCTCTCTGTCAAGAACAGCTGATTCAAAACTCCATAAGCATCACACTGGTGTTCACTGGTGGTTCTCATCCTCCTGGAGAGCCATGGTCAAATCAGCATGCCAAGAAAAGCTGTGAACCCTGCCTTTCCCATTGTCAAATCACTGCACCATGGGACCTTAACTCACTGAGGGGCAGAGAGGTGGGATGCAAGTGGAACCTCACCATTGGGGCAGTGGAGGTGACCTAGAGAAGGACAACCAAGTTCAGATTCTTTCCCGAGATGACTGTCCAAGAGATATGGGGTGAGATCAGAGCCTGTGTCAGGGATTAGTGCTTCTTGGATGGAGGCCATTCAGGCTCTTTTCACCTAGATACTATAAGTTTTTCTACTTTAGGAGGATTAATTCAGTGTTTGTTTTAAGACATTTATAACTCCTTTCACTTCAGTCTTCTCTTAATTTCCAATGTGAGTTTTTGGGGTACACATTGCTTTCAAGCCATAACAACAGACCAAGAGAAAAGAAGAGCAATTCAGTTCCAAGGAGGATTTGGCCATAGGATGGCAGCAGCTAATGTACATGCCAGTTTCATCCAGCACAATCTCAGGAGATGACTGAGTCCATTACCTCATGAAGGTGTCTTCTGATTTATCCTGAGAAGGCAGTGTAATTTGTGCCATAGCAGGCAACCTGTGGAAATCAGGGGACTATGGGAGCCACACAGAGAGAAGATGAAGTTTGGGCTCAGTGCTTCTGCCCTACAAAGCTCACAGTTTCCTCTGCTGGATAAGGAGCCATGAAAGCCCCTCTGCCACTGGTTGTTGTGTCCACCCCTCCCAGCTCAATGTGCAGTGCCCATCCTGCACCTCCAGGTACAGTTGCTGCTTCCAGAGGATAGGGTCTTCCTGCAAATCAGGGCCTAGGATAGTCCCACCACTTGGAGACCCATCTTTTGGAGCTCTCAGCAGGTTTATTGCTACAGGGAAAGATCAATTGTGGGGATTTCCCAAGGAGGCTTCTTATTTAGTTTACAGTGTGGCTTGAGGAAAGAGGGTTTCTTTTAAGACCTATTCCATATTCTTTCCAGAGTTACACTGGGAACTGGGGAACCTAAGGGTGACTGGGCATCAATAAGAAACCCTGATAAAGAATCAGCAACATCCAGTATTAGAAAAGATTTCAGTAGCAGTAGCAAACTTTGTATGAAAAATTATTTTCCAGAGTTGAATCAGACCTCAAAACTTTCTTGTGATTCAATCCTCCCTGAAGGAATAGGTGCCATTGACTGATAAGGTTGAAGAGTTAACTGTTTGAAATTTCAGAAGAAAAACACCATATGTTTATTTCAATTTATAGTATGACCCATCAGGAAATAGATGAAGTGTGTAGTTCCCGGTCTAGAATCAATCTCAACTTTCAATCTCACTATGTCTATATCCAAGCATGCATGATTACGTAACAACAATTCACTGCAACATATTAATCTACATCAAACTAATAATAAAAAAAGAAAAAACACATTATGTTCTATCATAATCTATTTGAATAGGAAACTAAAATCACAGTGTATATATACATATATTTTGCTTTGTTCCTCCTTTAAATATCTAAAAGAACACACTATTTACAGGGTCTAATGGCATTGTTTCTGTTCCAGAAATAAGAACCTTTTCAAAACAGCTGTTTTTTTTTTCTCTCTCTCTCTTTGGTAGAGGGAAAGTTCAACATGTGGCATTTCCCAGCAGCTTTGTAATTTATTTTCCAATATGGATGTTGAAGCCTGGACTCCTTCTGACTACAGTTTGCGTATAAATTTCTGAGTCACTTTTGGATCTGGGAAACCTAAGAATCATAGTATTTCAATGAGAAAATACTGTGAATGCATCTGAAGCATAGATTAGCGGAACAGATCTCAATATCAGAATCAAAGATTATATATGCAGTTAATTTCCAGAGACTGATTGTCCCTCGGAAGCCCCTTGGTATTTAAAAATTACCGTAGGAGTATCTGCGATTTTTATACTATTCATAATGAACTATTTGAAGTTACAGAAGGAAAAACTCTTTCGCTAACACATTCAATATTGAAAAGCCATCTGAATTCACATTGATCACACTGTGTAGTGTTCCTCCTTCAAGTTCCTCCAACCATGAATTATATGGAGTGCCCAGAAGCAAGGTTTGGATTTGCAGATATACATACATTTTGTAAAGTATTTTTTTCCTTTTTCTGTTTTGCTTCAATTTTTTAAAGTAGATGAAAAAAATTCAGTTTTCTGGATTTCCTAGAAGATTTTAACTTAGTTCACAATATGGCTGGTGGATACGGGCCTTCTTCAAACTACCATTTTCATATAAATTTCTGAGTTGCATTTGCATGTGGGCAACCTAAGAATCAATGTGTTTCAATGAGTACACAGTTTTGAGGCCAACAGAAACATGTGATACCAGAACAGATTTCACAAGACACACCAAGTTTCATACCATACATGCAATGATTATTCAAAATTTAAAAACTCTCTGTGATTTCAAAACTCCCCTTAGTAGGTTGTACCATTGGCTGATAATATGAGTTGTGACTCTTTTGAAGTTCCAGAACAAAAACATTTTGTGCTAGCACCTTCCACATTGAAAAGTAAATTTAATTAACAGTTTTGATACTGTGATTTGTTCCTCCTTCAAGGACTTAGAAGCACTAGTAGTTTGGACTCACAAAAAAAGTTTTTCATGTTCAGAAATAAATGCCCACAGTAGCTGTTTTTTGTTTTGTTTTTCATAGTTGGAAATGTCAATTTAGGGCAACCAACAAGCAGGATTTTTACTTAGTTTTCCATATCAGTTTTCCATGCAGGCTGTGCACACTGTCTTTCTACAATCTACTAATACCATGCAAAACTTAGAGTTATCTTTCAATCTGGGCATCCTAGGAATCACTGTATTTCAATGGAAAAAAGCACACTGGTGAAGCCAGCAAGGACATGCAGTACCAGAATATTTTTCAATAGCAGTACCAAAGTTCATATCTGCTCTTATATACAGAGTTGATTCAAACCTGAAAATCTCTTTATGATTCAGTGACTCCCCAGAGGATTATGTGCCATTGTCTGCTAATGTTGAATTATGTGAAGTTTCAGAAAGAAAATCATACTGGATATCATATTCTCCTTTGTTTTAAAAGACAGAAAAGGAGAGAGAGAGAGAGAGAGAGAGAGAGACAGAGAGAGAGAATGAGAATCATTTTTATTCTGTTTTCAAGTGGCTTTCCTTGCACCACAACATTCTTGCATGTGTATGAGAGGCTGGGGTTTGATCTCATGTAATCGTGTGTGCCAAGCAAGCACATTAAACACTGAGCCACCACTATATACCTTTGCAGACACATATGCCATATGAGAAGGATAGTCCTTTTCTAGAGGGAAAGGTCAGTTTATGGGAATTCATCAGCACGTTTACTAATTAGATTTCAATGTTGCTTATGGAAATGAGATTTCTTCCAACACCAGTTTAACATTCTTTCTTCACTTACTTTGGGAACATTGGAACTTTACAATAACTACAATTTAAAGAGAAAAAAGAGTAAATCCAATGGAAAAATATGCCAGTGAATATTTCACTAGAAGCATCATATTTACTAAATGCAGTTGTATTCCGGAATTGATTCATACCTCAAAACCTAACTATGACTCAGTGGTTCAGCAAAATGTTATCAGTCATGTGCTGACTAACGTGTGCATATTGAACTCTTTGAAGATTCAGATGGGAAACATTTCATGCCAGCATCTTCAAATTTGAAGAGCAAACTGTAATTCAAATGCCCACCTGGAGTTTTCTTACTGTTTCAAATACATAGAAGAAATAGTTTTATGGACTGCCTAGAAAGAAGGTTTCAATTTGCAAACGTGCAGGCCTTTTGAAAGAGGCTGTTCTGAGCTAGAAGGCAGTGTCATTTGGGGGGTATTTCTCCAACATGTTTTCTTTTTAGTTTTCAATGTGTCTTGAGGAAGCCCAATTTCTTCATATAACCCATTTCACATAAATTTCAAAGATACTGTAGAATCAAGGCAATCTAAGAACCACTACTATTAACCTTGTGGAGAAGTAATTTCCTCAGAGACTATGCCATGTTTTGATAATTTGTGTAGAGTGTAAGGTTTGAAGTTCCAGCAAGAAAATCATTTTACTAGCACATTCAACCTCTAAATGCAAACCTAATTCCAAATGACCAAAAACTAGTGTTCCTCCTTCAGCTAGCTACAGTCACTAGGTTTGGGGTAACTAGAAGCAACATTTAATTTTGTTAAAATATATATCATTTGAAAACAGCACTTTTTATTTTTTTTTGTTTTGTCATGCAAAACGGTCCATTTGCAGCATGTCACAGCAATTTTTTAATTATTTTCAAATACAGGTTTTGAAAATTGTCTGTCTTTACATTATCTAAAAAATTTTGATTTATGCTTAGAACTGGGGAACCTAAGAATCACAGTTTATCAATAGAGAACAATGGCAAAGTCCCCACAAACATGCAGAACCAGAACAGCTTTCTCCAGTAGTACCAAAGATCTTATGAGTACTAATTCTCTCAAGTTGTTTTGTCCTTCAACACATTAATGTGATTCAAGATACCCAATGAGTTATCTGCAATGTTCTCAGATTGTATGAGTTGTGACCTGTTTGAAAGTCTAGATAAAAAAGACTTTTTGCTAGCACAGTCAACATTGAAAAGCAAACTACTTACACAAAGCACACATTTTACAATGTGACTTGAAGTGAGTGGCTTTCTTCAAACTACCAATTTCAGAAATTTTCTGAGATATTTTGGTGTCATGGCAACCTATAACTCACTGTGTTTCCATAATGAAACACTGGTGAAGTCACCAGAAACCTGTAGTAGCAGAATAGTTATTACTAGGTCAACCAATTTTATATGAGCTGATCTTTTCTACTCTTGAACATCCCAGAAGATTATTCTGATGTAATAATTACTATAGGTGTATCTGTAAGTTTTTAAAAATTAATGTATTATGTACTGATTAAATTTCCACATGAAAATCCTTTTTGTGCTAGCACATTTATCTTTGCAATGCACAATTAATTCCCATTTGCCATGCTCTGTATTTTTCCTCCTTTAACTATTTCTAAAATTGTAGTTATTTGCAGTTGATAGAAGCAAGGTTTCATTTGAGAACAGCTGAGTATTTATGTGTTTGGTTTTTCTTTTTTCTCTTCTTATTTTGCAGGTGAAAAGGAATATTTGGGCAATATTTCTATGTACATCATTTTATGTCATATGGATGCTGACTGTGTTCAAACTACTTGCTTGAAATAAATTTCTGAGGTACTTTTGGATCTGGTCAAACTAGCAACTACTGTCCTTCATGTAAAACACTGTTGCAGTCCCCAGATACATGCCATGATAGAACAAGCTTCTTTAATATTTCTATTTTCATCTGTGCACTTATTTGCCATAATTGTTTCATCTCTCAACAGATCTATGTGTTTTAAAGATTTCCATTGATATTTCTGCAATGCTTTCAAAATATCGGTGAATTGTGAACTATTGGCAATTCCAGAGGGAAGGTCATTTTGCCAGCACATTCAACATTTCAAAACAAATTTGATTCACAGTGCTCATACTCTATTGTGTTCTACATTCAGCTATCTATAAGCACCAGTTAGTAGATTGTCTAGAAACAAGATTTGATTTTTCACACAAAGATGAGATTTCAAAGGTTGAGTTTGGTGTTAGATGGAAAATTCTCTTTGGTAGCATTTCTATGGACTTTTTGTTGCTTAGTTTACAATATGCTTTGTGAAAACTGGCTTCCTTCAAATTGTCAATATCGAAAAATTTCTGAATTGCTTTGGGATCACAGCAACCTACAAATCACTGTATTTCCATGAGGAAACCCTGGTGAAGCCAGCAGAAACATGCAGTAGAACACAGATTTCACGAGCAGAACCAAAGTTTGTATGTGCAGATATGTTCAGTCTACCATCTTACCCTCCTCCTGAATGGGATCTGGCATGTGTGAAGACACGGACTCAAACCCAAATTTCCTCTTCTCGCATAATTTTTAGACGACCTACCCTTAGTCTTCTTCAAACTCGGCTATGGAATGTCATGAAAGAGATTTAGGTTCATGAGTAGAGTGATGGAGAAGGAAATTTTAACTAAAAAGATTGGATAAAACTGAATTAAACTTTGAAATCAGCTTTCCTTTCAAATTTCAAATACAAAGATGGAATTATACAATTCATCACACCAGAAAATATTTCACATGATATAAAACAACTTTTAATATATTTTATTTGGAATTGAGAAGATATTTCATTTATATAACTGTGTACAAATTCAAGAATACTGAGAAAAATTAGGGGTGTTGGTTCAAAGTAGGAATATAGTCATTTTGCTACTCTGTTAGTATGTCTCTATTCTGCTCCCTGACATTTTAGGATGGATCAAAATATATGAGGATAGATTGTTCCAGTGTACTTGACTTATTTCAGAAACAGAATGCTAATTCGAGGAACAAGAATTTGGTTGTTGAAATAAGACACAGTGTCTTAAACATAAAACATGGATATGTAAAAAAATGTTTGTTTGAATACAGAATAGTAACACCCTATCATGTGCCTTGTGAACACTCTGAAAAATCTGTAATAATGAACTGTTCCTGTGGTGATGTGGAATGCACATCACATATTCCATTCAAATCTTCAGTTTTGAATTGAAGGTTCATTTTTGGAAGGATTGTCAATTTGTGAGGATCTTCCTGCAATATGGGCAATGCAAATTGCTGTCACAGAGGTACCTTCATTCCTATTGATCTTCTTTTTTTTTATTTTTTTATTTTTTTATTTTTTTTTTAATTTTTTGAACAACCTTACACGATTATAACAAAATAATATAAAATGTGTATAAAATGTGTAAATATTCTGGATATTGCAATTATCTCCAGAAGTGCCCCCCCCAATTACCCTCCCTTATCCCTCCCTTCCCTTTCCCTTTATAACTCTAAAAAAAGATATTAGATTATAAAGCATTACATCCTATCTGG
>PVKS010051010.1:0-11321 GCA_004027875.1 Aplodontia rufa | reverse complement strand
GGTCACATGTTTTCGCTCCTATGTGGAAGTAGAGAGGAAAAAGGAAAAGAAAGGTCGGGGAGGGGCGGCTCATGCAACTCAGGGGCCATCAGTAGAGTCGAGGAGAGGGACGGGGTAGGGAGGACGGAGAAGGGAAAGGAAACGGGAAATACTAGAAATGAGATTGGCCCAATTATACTGTTTTATTGTGTCACAGACAAATATGTAACGAGTCCCACCATTGTGTATAATTATAATGCACCAAAAATCTTATGGGGAAAAAAGAACAGGAGAAGTTTAAAAACAAAAATGTAAAAACCACTCTCAGCTCAAGGGCCATTAAAACCGGCGGCGGGGTTTGCTGACTTGGCTTTCGGGTCTGGGTGTTCCAACAGAGCCTGTTCCACAGTCTCAGTCTTCAGCGAAGAGCCGGAGACTGCTGTAAAGGAAGATGCTGTGGGTCAGAGTGGACCAGGCCCTGATTCTCGGGGTAGAATCTTCACCAAGACACCCACAGTTTGCGAGCTCAGTCTAGGTCCAGGCGTCATGCGTGCTGGGATTCCTGGCTCTTCCTCTCATTCCTTGCTGCTGCTGGGGAGAAGGGACCCCTACACTTAACACAACCTTCCCCAAGCCCAACAGGAGCTCCTGTAAAGACAGGTAGAGGGGTTAGGGTGGGACAGAAGAGAGCCACCTGGTCAGCTGGCGGCGACGTAGCAGACTGCTTGGCAAAGCTGTTCCTCTCACCCTATGGGGTCTCAGTCCCTCTCTCCTTAGGGCTGGCTGGGTGGCAGTCAGACCGGAAGGTGTAGGACCACACAGGTTCCCCAGGGGCATGAAGGGAGCCTGATCTGTTTTCTGTGCTGCCCCATGTCATCTTCGAAGGCCCCTGAGGGCCTAGTGACAGTGCTACTTCCCCACCCTGCTTCATAGGACACAGAGCAGAGGGCAGAAGATGGACAAAGAAGAGTTGGGGATGTGTTGGGCTCCCACGGAGGCCATTCCCCATGTCACCCAGAGGCCTATGAGGAACGGCAGCCTTCCAATTGTTACCTGAGGATGCCCGAGAAGTAAGCTTTGGAAGGGAGAAAAATTGCCTGTTGTAATTTAAAAGAAACATTTATTTATCTCTTTATTTTGGCCATACTGGGGATTAAACCCAGGGGTGCTCTTCCACTGAGCACGTCCTCAGCCCTTTTTATTTTTCTAATTTTGAGACAGAGTCTCACTGTGTTGCCCAGGCTGGCCTCAAATTTGCGATCCTCCAGCCTCAGCCTCCTAAGTAGCTAGGACACCAGTGTGCACCCGCCCCCACCCCCGCCTGTGCCTGGCGAGGGACAGTTCATCAGGTGCCGGTGGACTTGCTCTCACCAAGGCCCGTAAGTGATCAGGACCACACCCCTTCCAGACGAGGGCACTGAGGTTTGGAGTTTAGGGAATTTGTGTAAAAGTCAGGCGGGGCTGCCGTCCCTGTTTATGTCCCCAAGACCCCTGCAAATGCGACACTATTGCAAGGGTGAAGCCCCCAACCCAGCAAGGCCAGCGTCTCACATTGGGACGATCCTGCTGTGCAGGTTCCTGAGCCCCACCTTGGAGTCCGCACTTTAGCAAGCACCCAGGTGACCCGAGAACCCCTGTGGGAAGCCCTTCAGCTGTTCCTGCCTTGGTCTGGAATTAATTCACCCAACTAGTTAATCAGGAGGGACCTGGAGCCCCGGAAAGCACAGGGGACCGGGGAGCCCTGGGTTCAAGTCCAAGGCCTATTTTGTTCTTCTCTGCATCCGTTCCCTCTGCTCAGCACTGGGTTACCCAACAGGTGGGCTGAGTACGGGAAGACAGAAGAACAGACGCTGGGAAAACCCATATCGAAAGAGAGGTCACAGCAAAGAAACCCGAGCGAGTCCTTTCCTTTGAGATGCACACTGGTCCATGGGTAAGCAGGGCTCGGAGCACAGCTTTGGAGTCAGGCTCCCACCTCTCCAGGTGATCTTGGACAGGTACCAGCACCTTCTGCACCTCCCTGGGGCTACAGGTGCGCACCACCACCCTCGGCTTTCGGTCTTCAGGATCACATGGGTTACTGTCAACCGGTGGCTTTGGAGGTGAGCGTGCATCCGAGGCACCGGAGGGCGTGCACATACGGGCGCCAGAGTTCCGACCCAGCAGGTTGGGGGTGGCGTCTGAGCACCTGTGATTCTCACAGGCTCCTGCGTGACACCGCTGCTACTGCAGGTCCGGGGATTCCACCATAGTGCGCGATGCCTCGCGACTGTGTAGTACGTTGCTACACAAGGGATGTTCCCGTTCTGAGAGAGGCCACCCTAAGCCTTACAGGGCTTGCAGATCCTAAAGGTCTTTAAACCATCCAGCTCAGCCATGATCCGGCACAGGAATGGCCGCAGGATGGCTCTGGACAGCACCCTCTGTGCCACAGTTCAGGAAAGAGAAGAAAGAAAGAGGGAGGGAGGTACCGGAGGGCCACCAGGAAGCAGCTCTTCCCTTGCTGAGATGCTAGGAACACATCTCCCAGGGGACCCTTTCTCCTGGCAGGGAGCGGGCACCATTAGCCACCCCAGTGACCGCAGCCTCCGTCAGCTGCAGGACCCCATCTGGGCTCCAGTCCTCCCATTTGTGTTGTGGATGCACATCTGCCTCTCCCAAGCACCAGCTGTCCATGCGCAGCTGGGAGCTGCTTCCCCAGGGACTGCCCGGGGACCTCCACAATAAGGGTTTGTCACAGACCTTTCCAGAACCCCCGTGGTTGGCCTCACCTGTGGAACAAAACAGGTCCACAGAGGCCGGGGCAGGGGAGGCATGAGGATGGCACCTGGCCGCCCCTCCCCGCCCACCTGCTGGGACTCTGAACTGCCACCAGGCACAGGTATTCATGGCTTGGGGACAGAACTGAAGCCAAGAGGGGACAATCTTCAGCTCAGGGCCCCACATGACTTAGTCACCAGCTTTGCACCTGAACACTGCTTCCTTAACGAGCAGCCTGGGCACCTACAAGTCTGTGCCCTGGAGCGGTGAGAAGGCAGAGTCTTAGCTCCCCTGAACACTGAGCCCTGAGCTGCAATTCTGTGCTTTGATAAGGTCCCCAGGGGGTTGTAAGTCCCACACAGCTCAGGGTCTGAGCTAAGGGATCCCTAGGATGCTAGTGAAGGCGGCCAGGAGAACTGGCCCTCCAGATTTGGAGCCTGGATCTTGAGCCTCCCACTCGGTAACTGGGTAACTAACGTGGGCAGCCCCCTCGAGCCCTCTGAGCCTCAGTTTCTCATCTGTAGAATGGGACGACAGTAACGCAGCCCAGCCACCGGGAGGCTTAAATCATCCCTGTGACGATCACTCCAGTGCCCACCACATGCCCAGGGACCATGAGACATACTGGGGCTTACGACAGGGAAGAAGGACGAGGCAGTCCCCACCTTCACGGCACTTACGGTTGTTCAGCGGGACGACTGAGTAAAAAGTCAAGAGATGTAAGATGACAGCGGTGGGAAGAGCCACAGGAGAGGTGCAGAGGGCCAGGCTGGGGAGGGAGGGTCAGGGTGGACTCCCACAATTCACACCATGTGGAGTTGGTGAAGATGAGGGGGTGGAAGAACGTTCCGGACCTATGGATCAGTGAATCGAAATAAAAATGGCTGGCTCGCAGTAGGTGCTGGCCAGGAGGCCAGACGGTGTGCATCAGTTATTTAGAGCTGGTGACAAATTGTCCCCAAGCTGCCCCATCTTTACAGTTAAAATTTGGTGTCCTACTTGTTTTTTTGCTATCATATTATAGCATATAATATAGTAGGAACTCCATAAATGCTTTTGAATTAGTTTGTTTGTATCCTCAGGTTTCTTGGTCATTTCCCCCACTCCTTCCTATATTCCTTCAGGATTGAACCCAGGGTGCTCTCTCACTGAGCTACACCTCCAGTCCTTTTTTTTTCTCCTTTTTTTTAAAGAGAGAAGGGGACAGTGTGAGAAAGAGAGAAAGAGAGAATCAATTTTTTATTATTTAGTTTTTCATGTGGTTTTCGCTGCTCTGACACTTTGTTGTGTACATGGTGCTGGGATTTGAACCCACATCGTTGTGCATGCCAGGCAAGCGCCGTAACCGCCGAGCCACCGCTCCAGCCCTTTTTAATTTTATTTGCAGACAGGGTCTTGCTAAGTTGCCCAGGCTGGCCTCACATTTGCAATCCTCCTGCCCAGGTTGGCCTCACCTTTGCGATCCTCCTGCCTTGGCCTCCCAAGTAGCTGGAATTACAAGTTTGCACCAGTACACTCAGCTTTTGGTCATTTTTTTCATCCCTAACTAATACTTGTGATGCTTGGAGGTTGAGGCGACAGCACTGATTTGTTCCCAACTTGACAGGGGAAGTGAGAATTGATGAAGCAAAGTGAAAAAGGACAGAAGGGAGTTTGTGGAGTAATTGAAAAACTAGACAGACCATGGAAGAATTATAAATAGAAGGTCCAATTCCGCTGCAGCCCAGCAAAGCTAAAGGACCAACACAAGGAAGAGACAGGGAGAAAAGCCCAAGACCTGGGCTGGAAACAAATTAGTTTTAACGGAACATTTCAGTGCCAGAGAAAAATGGGGACAGCAACTAGAAATAACAGCTCAGGCAATAAATTTGTGGACGTGTCATCGGGGCTTAGGATGGGGAGAGGGAAGCAGAGGAGCAATTGGTTTAATTTTTTAGATTAATTGTGAACAGTCGATAATGTGACTCATTTGGGGACCTGGAGGCATCTAAGCTATGCTGAGTAATCTACTTAGGTTGGTAATTATTGTTTGCATTCGTGGAATTAAGGACACAAAAAGGCGGTTTAGAGAAAGCCCCCAGAGCAAGGGGACTCTAATCCCAGCTTTCTCACAGCCACATCTGTGCCCCGGAGAGAGGCATCAATATTGCGGTTTCTGTGCAGAGTATGAGAGGAGGAAAGAAATCTTCCATCATCCCTTGCTCTGTGGCTGACTTACTGCCCATTCAAAGGAACTCACTTCTCCCCCATCTTGTTGTTTATTTTATTTTCTTTATTTTTTTAATACCAGGGATTGAACTCAGGGGTGCTTAACCACTGAGCCCTTTTTATAGTTTATTTTGAGACAGGTTCTTGCTAAGTTGCTGAGGCTGACCTCAAACTTGGGATCCTCCTGCCTCAGCCTCCCAAATTGCTAGGATTACAGGCGTGTGGCACCATTTAGTTTTTATTTATCTTATTTATTTAAAAAGAGAGGGAGAGAGATAGGCAGAGAGAGAGAGAGAGTGTGTGTGTGTGTCTGTGTGTGTGTGTGTGAGAGAATCAATTTTATTTATTTTTCATCTGGCCTTTGTTTCTGTGACATTCAGTTGTGTATGTGGTGCTGGGGTTCGAACCTTGATCCTTGCGCATGCCAGGCAAGTGCTCCAACTGCTGAGCCACTGCTCCAGCCCTCATTTTTTTCTTTTTAAATTCAAATGCAGATTAACCCTGCTTTCTTTCTTTGTGGTTTTGTTTTAAGAAAAACACATTTGGTGGGTAACAAATGAAACACACTCCTTTTAAAGAAGTCAACGGCAGAAGTTTACAAAGCTAAAAGGGCAAGGACTGGCAGGCCTGGTCCTACCACTTCCGGTGGCTTCTTTGCAGACACCGTTCCAAGCTCTTTTGTGCACAGAAGTTCTAGAGGGCAGGGGTTCTGCTCCTCCCGCCACCTCCAGGTTCCCAGGTCCATAACAGTGCTCGAGAAACAGAAAATGCCCAGAGAGACTGGCTGGCCAGGCCAACTGGATCCCTCACAGAGAGGTCAGAGAGAAACTGACCCACAGGAACCCGAGCCACAGGAACCTGAGCCACATTCCATCCGTGGATTTGACTCACCACACCCCACCTCCACCCCAGTGATGCGCCCTGGGGCACGTGAGACCCAGATGGAAAAGCAGGGAAGGGTCTAGGAGAGGGAGAGAGGAAACAGAGATCTAGGATGGCAGGTGGGCGGTGAGAGCTCTTTTGTAGGAGGCGCAGACCGAATGTTCCAGGGCTCATCACCCCCACCGCATGGCACACACACAGGATCATATTTACGCAGCTCACTTAGTTAAACTGATACAGGGTCTCAGAGATGTGCTGAGAATCCGAGCAGATGCCACCAAGAGCTCTTTCAAGAAGACTATTGATTTGTGTCCCTGGTGACAGCAGTGCAGTGTTGTCCTTGAGGTAAACGCAATACCGCGATCGGACCTCAGGCATGGCCGAGGCTGCCTTCAGGGGTCTCACCCCACCAATTCGCAGTTCCTGGAGCTCGGAGATTCTCCAGCACTGCGCCTCTGCGGCCTGAGCGCCCCGAAGCGTGCTAGACAGCTGAGCCGCGCCCGAGAAGCCGGGACTCGGAAGATTCTATCAACAGCGGTGAAGGTCGCCCCACGTAAACGGGTTGGAGAGGCTCACAGTCATTCACCCTGGAGGCAGCAAGAGAAAATGGAAGATTGCTGGCCCGAGTGAGGGGCACTCTGTAAAGACGAGGCGGGAAATGGGACAGGAGCCTGCACAGAGCTGAGCGAGGAACCCGAGGCAGGAAAGGTCAGCGACAGCAGATGGCTTTGTCAGAGCGACCAGCAAAAGTAATTTACCCACTGCACAGGTAGCTGCTCTAAATTAAATTCGTTCCTGGCCTCCACCATGAGGCAGGATCCAGAATGAGACAAGAACCTTTGGGGAAGTCAGAGAAAATTGCGGGAAGGAATGATAGTCACCGTGACATTTGACAACTGGAAATGACACATCGGGGAATGGCAGGCACTGGGGATCTAGCTGGGAACCCCTCGGACAGCTCCAACTGAAATAATGGGGCCTCCAGGGCTTGCCCCACACCTGGAGAGGTTCTCAGAGCAAAAAGGAAAACGTCACCTTTCTTCTCTCCAGGTCACAGCCCCCGTGAGTGGACGCCGAGGCTGTTGTGTCTTAAGGAGTGTCACCTAGTGGTGGACTCTTGTCACGCTGACAGGCAGCGTGAGGTCCAGAATCGGAGTCCTGGGTTTTACCCCACCACTCATGTCCCCAGGTGTCCCCAGCTGTCCTTAGTGTCTCATGCATCCAGGGTGCATGGGTGGAGCAGGTGGCCTCCTCTCTCCCACTTTCCCTCTTGTTCACCCTGCAGTCTCTCTGATATCCTGTTTGCTTCTCAGACATGTCTCAAATATGCCACAGGTCTTTTTTAAGAGAAAGAGGGACAGGGGGAGAGAGAGAGAGAAGAATCAATTTTATTTAGTTGTTCACATGGCTTTCGTTGCGCCGACACTTCGTTGTGCACGTGGTGCTGGGGTTCGAACCTGCATCCTTATGCTGAGCCACCGCTCCGGCCCCATGCCACAAGTCTTTACACTGGTCATTCTGTGTGTCCTCAGTGCCCTTCCCAGCTCCAGCGCGACTCCTGCTCCTCTTTCCAACTCTGCTCAAACATCACCACCTCAGGGAGGGCCCCCATGACTACCTCCCTTCCAGCCTCTTCCAGTGTCTGTCGCCCCCTAGAGACTCCGAAGAGAACCGTCTCAAATCTTGTAAAATTCATGCATTTTATTTCCCAAATCCTCCCTCTAGAATCTAAGCTCCACCAGGGCAAGAGACTTTGTTTTCTTCCCCACCGTATCTCCAACTTCCCACACTAAGGTAATGGATCTCTAAATTAACGACAATAATAATCATTAATAATACTAACTATCGTTATTTCATTGGTGGGCCAAGATGCAGTCCTTGCCTAGGGTGTCATGTCCAGGGCGTAACCTTGAGTCGGGGGACGACCAGCAGTGGACGGGTGCGTGAGAGTCTGTGCCCAGTGGGCAAACGCGGCGGAGATTCTGGCTGGCTGTGGCAATCTGCTCTTCCTGGAAGCCAAGGCTGTGCTCGTAGAGACGTGGACATCCTAGGTCAGCTTGTGGAGCTGAGAACTGTGACCTCACACCCCTGCCTCCCCGCTACGCCCTGCGGACCAACTGTGCGCATCCCAGGGGATCTTCTGCTTCCACCATCCCCAGGGAAGCTGCCCTCCTCTTGGGCTGGGGACAGAAGCAGACAGGAGACCTCTCACCCCTCCTCCCCTGCTTGTGGCGTGCGTGCGACATTGTCCTGTCGGGTCCTCTGGCACGGCCTGCTTCTGCTAAACACTCACAGCTTGAAAGCCTAGTGGCGGAAGGACCCAATATTTAACAGCTTAGCGGCCGCAGTGAAAGCAAACAAAATGTTTGGGACACATAAAAAGAGAGAATCACATAATTCAGGGAAAAATATTCTTGCAAGAGCCCAAATCTGTGGAAATTGTCAGCAATTCGCCTCCTTTTATTACCAACAGGCTACTGTGATATACTGAAACCCTCCAAAAGAGATGTCCGCGAGGACATCAGCGCCCGTCGCGGGAAACCCAGTCTACACTCTTCGAAATTACAGGACCGCGACAGGAGCAGAAGGGGTCCGCTGCCCGCCACTGTGTGAACTCACATCGAGTGGGAGAGCAAGCGCCGTGGCAGCAAGGACCAGGGGACAGGGACACTCGAGGGAAATGAGTGGCGACTTCTTTACAGAGAAACAGAATCAACCATTAGGAGTGGTGACGTGAATGGCTGGAAGACACAGCAGGAAACATCAAAAATGTGGCTGGGCATGAATTGGGCTCTCTGGGGATATTTGCTTCTCTGTATTCAGGTGGCAGGGAGCGGGGTGACTGGCCAGTAATGCCAGTGGTCTTTGGCCTGTGCCCTGTGCCGGCAACAATGGAGGCATCAGAGAAGGAACTTCCTGTATCAGATCCTCAGCCCCCACTTGTCACCTGACCGGCTGGGAGGCCTTGCTCAATTGTCCTTGTTCAGACAAGAGGTGGACAAACCGGCAGCACCAGACCTGCGCGGCTGGCAGATAGGGCAGGGTGCACCGGGAGGCCACCTACTTCAGGGTCAAGGCTTGTTGGACCTTTGTGTGGCCAGGTGCAGCTGGGAGGCCCAGGACAAACTCCATCCCTGGACTCTGCGGGGATGGTGTGAGGGCCACTGTGGTCAACTGAAAGTGTCCCCCTAATACGTCCACCCAGGACAACAGAGCCTCCTATGGAAGAAGGGTCTTTGCAGACGTAATTAGGTGAGCTCAAGCTGAATTAAGGTAGCCCTCCAAAGCCAGTGTCCTTCCAAGAGACAGAAAGGGAGCAAAGAGGCACATGGGAGAGGGAGGAGCAGCGCTGCCTGCCACGAGCCAGGGGACCGCAGGGACCACAGAGACTGGAAGAAGCAAGAAGGGCCCTCCCGAGGAGGCACGGAGGGAACACGGTCCTGTGCACCTCGGTTTTATTTATTTGTTTGGTTTTGCAGAGCTGGGGACTAGTTCTACCGCTGAGCTACACCCCAGCCCTGAACTTTGTCTTTGGACTAGCAGCCGCCAGGCTCTTTCTGGCTCCAATGTGTGATCCACGAGGGTTGACACAAGTCCTTCTTCCTTTTCAATGACATGTCCCAAGCACCTTGTACCAGAAAGTGCTCATGCTTGGGTGTGGAGTGTCCCCCAAAGGCCCTTTGGCATGACTGGGAGGTGGCAGGACTGTTAGGAGATGCAGCTAGTAGAAAGAATTTAGGTGAGTGGGGCCCTGCCCTTGAACGGGGAAATGGAACCTCAGTCCCTTTCTCTGTTTCCTGCCCACCACGAGATGAGTGGCACACGCAGGAGAGAAGACTGTGAGTCAGAATAAACCTTTCCTCCTTATACGTCAATTTTCTCAGGTATTTTATCACAGCAATGGAAAGCTGACTGACACGAGCGATAAATGCTTGTTGAATGAATGACTGAGAAGGATCAGATAACCCATGTGCTCAGAGTCCATGCCCAGTGCATGGAGGGGGCATGGTGGGCTCTGAGATGCTGCTGCGGCGAGCACTGTGTGACTGGAGAAGACATTAGTCCTGGTTGACCAGCACCATGCGGGCTTTGATCTGGTCGGGTGCATTTGGAAGGCATCTCTCTCTGTCCAAGGACAAGGGGGCCTCCCAGCTGGGTCCTAAAAGGTGTGGCCATAGAAGGTGGCTTTCCAAAGTGAGGGACACAGAGGCCAAACATGTGCACCAAGGGAATTGTGGGGAGGACTTTTACCCCCAGCGGCAGAATCTCTTCTTTGCCTAAAACTGACCTGGAAGCTTCAACTTGCACGATGGACTCAACAAGCCAGGGCGAGTGGGACCTGTGTGGCTAGAGCCGGTTTCAGGATGGAGGGGAACGGGCGGAAGCCACTCAGTCCCCTAGCCCTCCTTCGGGAGAGGACTCAGGTACAGTTTGCAGGTTGGGAGGATCTGGAGCTAACTGGGGGTAGCAGGGAAGGCAGGAACAAAAGGCTGCAGGCCAGCTGTTGAAGTGCCAGCCTGGGGCTTTGATTAGGACCGTGGCCCGCTGGGCAGAACCCATCCACAGCCGAATTCAGGCTGGATTAGAAGAGGTGGCTGCAGATACAGAGGTCACCGCGACGGTCCCGCGGGAGGATTATCAGGCCTGATTGCCGGGTGGCAGTGGGAACCAGAATGAGCACAGAGAAGTGAAGAAAAGATTGGAAAGGGGAAAAAATAGACTCAACTGATTGCATGGCCTTGAGCGAGGGAGAGGACGGCGGACGATGACGGGAAAGATCGAGGCCGGGCAGTGGGGATTTTGGAGAACGCAGCATTGTCCGAGTGAGAAACGTCTAGAGAAATGTACTCACACCCACACCCTCACACTCACTCCCCACACACTCACACTAACACACTCTCACACCCACACCTCCACACACTCACACCCTCCAACACACACACGCACACACCCCACACTCACACACAACACATTTACAGCTCACACCCCCACACTCACACTAACACACTCACAACATTCACATGCTCACATTCACACCTACACACACACCCCACACTCACACAACACACTCACATGCTCATACACTCACACACACTCACACATGCACAACACCCACACCCACACCCTCACACTCACACCCCACACACACTCACACTAAGACACGCACAACACACTCACATGCTCACACCCACACCCACACTCTCACACCCCTACACTCACACACACTCACACTAACACACTCTCACACCCACACACCTTCACACACTCACCCTCCAACACACACACATGCACACACACCCCACATTCACACACTAACACACAACACACAGCTCACACCCCCACTCACACTAACACACTCACAACACTCACACCCACACCCTCACACCCCCACACTCACACTAACACACTCACAACACACTCACATGCTCACACCCACACCTACACACACACCCCACACCCACACACCAACACACACGCTCACACAACACACA